>CAOLHI010003785.1:0-153747 GCA_948474755.1 Ctenosaura bakeri
TAGCACTATAACAGTGATGTGCAGAAAAAGCCTTAGTCAATATGCTGCCTCTGCAAGTGTCAACAGCAGCAATTGTGTAGGAAGTCTGGCCACCATTTTGTATCCTCCAGAGTGTCCCACATCTACTATTATACTTTGGGTGGGGAAAAGACAACTATCTCTTACTCATGCTCTCATACAAAAGAATGGGGGAGAAAATTTGGGTACCATTCGGCACGCTATTGCAGGGGTGTAGGAGAAAGACCTTCTTAGGGGGAAAAAAGTCTTCTGTGGAACTTTGGTCTTTTTCTGCACTACACTGTTATAGTGCTGTTGTTCCACTTTCAACCTCCTGTGGAATCCTGGGGTTTGTAGTTTCCTGAGGTCAAAGAATTCTAAAAGCCCCTCCCTGAACTGCAAACTTCAGGATTCCACAGGAGGTTGAAAGGGGAATAATAGCACTATAACAGTGTAGTGTGGAAATGGCCTTTGGCTCAGCTCTGGTTGTCACTCTGTAGGAATCACCATGCATTTTAAATGTTAATATGTGAAAGGGACTATGGCCGTTTCCGCACCGGGCATTTAAAATGGTGCAGAGCGACCTCTGACGGAGGTCTTCTGCACCATAGAGTGGACTGGGCTGGACTACTTTTTGTAGTTCCACACCTCAGTCTAGTTCTGTGCAACCGGAACTGGTCGCACAGCATGCTTCTTAAAAACCTCTTTTTTGAGGTTTTTAAAAGGCATGGAGCGGGCAACCCCATCCTGCTCCGTTGCCGCGCTCCAGAGCAGATTTGCAGGCGCATGTAAGTGTGTGCCTGCAGATCTTCTGGGGGCGAGCTTTCAGCTGGTGAGCTTCTCCAGTTGGTGGAGAGCCTCCATCAACCGGAAGCCACCATTTTGGACGCTGGAGAACTGCGGAGCGCTGAACTCGCGCTGCTGCTCTTTGCGACGGACTCGCCCGGACGCAGGAAAAATCCGGTGAGTCCCATTTCTGTCCATTTCTGCCCGATAAGCACACCATGTGTGGAAAGGGCCTATGAAACACCGTGTCTATAAGACAAGTTCCGATAAGACTACTTCTTCCCTCCAAGCTCTGTCCTGAGCAGAATGAGGGACATGTTGAATTCAGCTCTGGAGGTGAAATGGAGCTACTAATTCCTGAAACATTTGGTCTCCCATAAAGAGGAGCCTTTGTTTTGCTGCTTCACCTCAAGGCAGCTGAAGATCTCTCTTGGAATGTCTTTCCATAGATTGATTTTTTTTTTGGGGGGGGGGGAACCAAGGAGAGTGCTCTGGATTTTTTTTTTAAATATTATTATTGTACATCTCTCCATCATCCTTCAGCCTCCCTGGCTGCTGCTGCTTCCTGAACTCAAAAAAAAAGAAAAAAGTCATTGGGGAGAATATTTTCTCCGCTTTAATGGAAGCACGGGTGGCTGGGGAGCATGCAGGCGGCTGGAGAGATGATTGTACCATGACAAGGCACACATTTCTGGGCCTGTGGTGTTCCTTTCTCTGTGCAAGGAGGGTTGCTGGGGTGGGGAGATGTGCTGCAGCCACAAGCCCTCCACTCGAGATCTCCCCATATTGGTGGGGAAGGTCTGAAGAAGAACCGTGGCCACGTCCAACCAGACATGTTTCCAGAACTCTGCACAAGGGAAAGCCCTGCCTTATTAGGGTCTCCACTTATGGGGAGCCCTGGAAGTCTCTTCACCTGAGCATTGTTCGAGCTCCTTTACAGACCTGCCTCACCGACATGTTGATCCTGGAAAAGAAAGAGACGGTGCCAGAGCATGGATCTAACCACGTATAGAAAGCGACGCCTGAGTGGGGCTTTGGAACTAAGGGAAACAGAAGCACTCCCCATTAAAGTTTCTCCAATTCTCCTAGCATTTTTTTTTTTTTTTAAAAGCAATTTATTTTCTACCAAATTGAATGAGAATAGTTGAGGAGAAAATGAGGGAAATACTGGACACTACACTAATTCAAAGATCAACAGCAGTTCTGGGAAAAAGTGAAGTTCCTTCTCTTTCCTTCCTTCCCTCCCTCCCTTGCTATGTCTCTCAACTGGGCAAAGCCATCGTAATCTAAACTGACAGTTCCTTGGTCTCCCTCCACACTGATGTCATGTTTTCCCACACTCGTCTATCAAACAAGCCCTCTAAGGCTGCAGGTGTGGGTTTCCTCATTTCACGTCTCTCGGCCAAGAATATACAAAAAGTCACATTTGCTTACAGGCACAGAAATGGAACAAGATATTACTGGGTGAGAATAGAACTCCTGCCTAGTCCAGCATCCTGCAACATTTCACAGGTGAAAACCAGAACGCCTCTTCCAATGACCAAGAATGGACAAACTAAGAGAGGCTGCAGCGGTTTGCTTTTCCCCGAGCCAACTGGGAAGGGCAAGATTCCACCTTCTCCTCTCAGTCTCCCCACCCTCATTGAGGCCATTTCTGCACTAGCCTGTTATAGTGCTATTATTCCACTTTCAACATCCTGTGGAATCCTGGGCTTTGCAGTTTAGAGAGGGGTCTCAAAGGATTCTATAGGATGTTGAAAGTGGAATCATAGCGCTATAACAGGCTAGTGCGGAAACGGTCTGAGTTAACTGAGTGCAAATTACTTTTGCACTTCAAAGACAGTTTGCAGCGATTGAAGTAAGCTGAGGATGTTGGGGGAAAGAGGGAGGAACTGGGACATTTTAAAAGCAGCTGAGAGAGTGGGATGGCAGAAGGTTAATTGGGACCATCCATGCCAAATCAGGACAGTTGGGGGTATGATCCGTTTCCCCCAGTGACCAACCAGGTATTTCTCGGAAGCTTCCAAACAGACACAAGGGGATGTGGGCTCTCCTGCTGTTTCTTCCCAAGCAACAGGTATTGAGAGGTACACTGCAACTGACCCTGGAGGTTCTAGCTAGCCATCATGACTAACAGCTAATGACTGCTTTATTTCCCCTGAATTTTTCTAATCCTCTTTCCACACCACTTAAAGCCCAATTCTGGCTTTAGGTCTACTATCATTCAAGGAATTGGATGAAGCAGCAGCAGGGCCCCAGGTGTCAGCCCCCCCCCGCAATATCCCTGGCTGCTTCGTTCCCCACATTCACAGACTGAGCATGAATGCTCAGAGGCTGGGCAATTCTCTTCTTAAAGAAACAGGGCTGGTCCTCCCTGTGCAAAGAAGATTGTATTTCCACAAGCAATTGGCAAATGGCTAGCTATGAAGGAAGGGGCATTTAATAGGGCCTGCTGTATTTTTTAAAAAAATCAACCTGCTCTTAAACTGCTTTTAATTCAATTATGTTTAAATATCATGTTTAATTCTGATTTAACATTGGGTTCTTCCATGTTAGGACCTTTTCTGCACCCTCCCTGATTCTGGTGGCCTGCCACCGGGATCTCGGTAGAGGTTTCCCCAGGAGGGGAGCATGATAAGAGTGAATGGAGGAAGTGTGATGGTGCCACCTCTTCCTTCCACAGCACAGCCGGGCACTGTCCTGGGCTGTGCTGGGACAAGAAGTGCAGCCACTGCGCTTCCAGGACCTCCGCACACCAGGTAAGTGTGGGCGGGTGGCGGGAGGGCTGCACAATTGTCCGCTATTGATGGGGAAAACCTGTCAAGGATTTGTGGTGTGATTGTGCTGCTTGGGGATGGGCGAAGAATGGGACCTGGACGACGTCATGCAGAATGATTGTCCAGGCCCTGTCCTTCTCCCATCTCCAATTCGGGATGAAAATGTCCTGCAGAAAGGACCTTAGTCTAAATAAGAGCAGTTCTTGTAAGATAGCTCTTTGAGTTGTTCCTGTTGCTTCCAAACCCACTGGTTCCTTTCTTTTTTGGGGGAAGGGGAGGGCTGTTTGAATCTACAAAATTTCCGGAAGTTTTTAAAGACTGGGGCACAATTTGCTGAGGTGATCCTATCATTTGAAAGGCATACTGTCTTGGATTTTTAAAAATATTATTATTTTTACTCTCTGCAATTACAACTCTACAGTGCAAGAGTCTCATTTCTCAGATGCACCACAGCATTATAACCCCAATTGCCTCCTTCCATAGGTCTGGGATAACTCAGCAGCCATGGGGATACCAGCCAATACCCACACCAATGCCGTCACTAGCAGTGATGCCACTGGATGGCAGGAATGGGGGCAGATGTCCAGCCCCCAGTTACACCTGCAGCTAGAAGAGGAGATTCCCCAGCACAGCTCTAAAAAAACCAGAGTATCCCTAGCTCACTACATTTAAAGTAAAGTGATGCTAAGCACACTGTCATTTAAAGAGGTCCCCTACAGAAAGTGCAGCGCTGGGGCTATTTCTGTCCCTCAAAGCCCTGCAGCCCTACATACCTCCAGACTCCCTGTCAGCACTTTTTCTGGCCAAGAAAGGGTTAATTCCCCTCCAGAAGCTGCAAGTGACCTTTCAAATAAGCCATAGGGCCCCCTGTACTGTTGAACATTTCATTTTTTTAAAAAAACAGAAATAGATTTTCTGGGACTTCCAGTATTTTTGATTTGGTTTTTTGGGGGGAGGAAGGGACATTTTTGCAGCTCCAGCAATGTCCCAAAACTAGAACCCATGCTCTCAGACCCTCCACGGCATAAAGCCATAATGCATAAATTAAGTATCACCATCTGCATGACGACACTCTCCCATGTTGTCCCTTTGCAATCCTGACAGCACTTTTTCCTGGAAAGAGTGTGACAAGAATGATCCCCTCTGCACCCAGCTGGATCTGCTTGAAAGGGAGTTGAGCAACATGCGTCTGCCTTTTGCAACACAACAGGGCCCTATCCCATGGTCTGCTGGGTAAGGAAGCACCTCTATTGTGCTCCCTGCCCTTCTGCATGGCAGGTGAGGATGGGAGTGTCACGCAATTCCAGGTACTTAACAGAGTTAATCTGTTAGGCAAATATCCCATGACTGTGACACATGGGGATGGGATGAGATGGCAGCAGGACTGCTATGACGTTGTGTGAAAACACGACCTGTGGACCACGGTCATCTTGTCCCCATAGCAGGACTGTGACACCATGCAGAAATGGCCTTAGTTGCGCTGGTGGCCTCTAGGAGTGGATGTGTGGGGCAGCCTAAAAGGGGTACCAATTAAGGCAGGGTATGTTAATACCTGTAAATGGGGTCCATGAAAAAAGGAGATGGCTTAGCATAATGCAATGATGGCTGCGGTGGTATCTGAGCCTGAGAAATCTTGGGTAATACATCACTGGTCATGAGCTTCCTTTCTCCGTACACGTGGTTCTTCCGGGAGTCCCGGCTCCCATTCTGACTGGCCCGGATGCGGTTGCCGATGCTCAGATCTAGGGGCTGTTCCTCTCCAACAGGATGAGCAGGCAGAGCTTTGGGAGGCGGCAAGGCTGGCTTAATTTCTTTTGGCTTTGTGGTAAGGTCAAACGGTGACTCGGAGCTGGTGCTGCCCATTTTCTGAAGGTCCCGGGGCGACTTTGGTTCTGCCTTGACCAGCAAGCTGTGGTTGAGGGTCCGGTCCGTAAAGGGGTAGAGCGAATGGGGAAAGTTGGGTAGGAACTGGAATGGAAACATGGAATGGTATGGGAGGGACCCCATTTTCTTCTCCTGCATGCCCATGAAGCCCGGCCCAAAGTACTTCTCCGCGATGGAGGCGATGGCCTTTATAGAGTCATTGGCTGCCCCCGCCATGGGAAGTAGCTGCTCCTCAGGTGGAGGGAAGAAGGAATGCTGGGAATAAAAAAGAGGGAGATCGCTGACATTGTTGGCAGAGCTAACGGAGACCGAGCTGTTGCTGAACTCCACCTTGCTCTCCGTTGGCTTGTTCTTCTCTTTCGTTTTGTCCCGGTCGCTCTCGGCATCGCTCTCCAGGTCCGACCCGGTCCCGGTGGTGGTATCCAGATCCGTGCCCGTGGTGGTGTTGACGTCCTCAAAGTCACTCGCATCGGATAGGTCACTAGTCCTGGCTTTGAGCTTCTCCAGGTAGGAGTTTCCTACGTTGCTGCTGCTACTGCTGTTGAACTTCTCCTCTCCTGAGGCTGGGTGACCACTGTTGCTCACGGCAGAAAGCAGAGGGAGGGCTGGGTTGCCAAGAGGGCTTGGAAGCTTTGCATCTTGGGTGTGGTTGATGGGGCTCTTGAGCAGCGGCGTTGGAGGTAATAATGGCGGCCTGGGGTACAGCGAGGGAGGGAATATACCTGGGAACCCAGGAGCGAGGGCTGAAAATGCTGGGGGAGCAGGTGAAAATGGAAGACCTCCTGGGTGTGGGCGGGAAGGGAAGTAGTCGTTGAACCCAAGGCTGGTGTGGTTGAGGGCCGGAGGTGGCTTGGCCTTGTCCATCATGGAGCTGGGCGTGAGGGGCATTCCTGCTCCAAAAATGCCCCCTGGATTATAATGGTTCTTGCCCTCACAGAAACGGCGGTGTTTGTTGAGCGAGGAGGTGGTGCTGAACATCTGTCCGCAGTCTTTGCATTTGATCTGGGTCCGGCAGTCGGCGTGCATGCGCTTGTGGCGGCAGAGGTTGGAGAACTGCGTGTAGGACTTGTGGCAGACCTCACCTAAAGCGTCAACAGAAACCAAAAGACCAAAACCCAATATGAAATTAATATGAAAGAACTTGTCAGAAACGGAGTCGTCTCTCTTCCAAAAACACAGGATTACGGGAAAATTTTCTAGTGGTGCATTTTTGAAATTTAAAATAATCCCAAGATGCTAGCACAACAGCAACAAAATACCTGTTGTAGATTTTGTAGATGTAAGGTATACTAAATGTTGTCTGTATGTTGTGAGTTGTGTATGTTGGATGTAGTATTTGTATTGAGTTTTTGTATGTAGGTTACCGCTACTGGACACACAGAAACTGAAATCTGTGTATTTTGACTGTGTGTCAGGCGAAGACCTCATATGATTGGCTGCCAAGGAGGTTCTATGGAATCCTGGGGTTTGCAGTTTAGGGAGGGGTCTTTAGAATTCTCAGTCAGAGAGCTCTTGGGTATCGGTCAACTGTGTCTCTCTTGAATAGGCCGGTTGCTATGAAGATGAGGCCTAGCAGCAAGGAGGAGGGCAGTGTATTCCCCCAGGAACCCAACCTCTGTATGTTAAGAACTTTGAATACAGATTGGTTTGGGGAATGTGGGGATAAGTTACAGGTACTGGACAAGACAGTTTGGGGAATTAGACACACAGGATGTCGAATCTTTCTAACAAGTATTACCTATGAGAAAATAAAATCCCAGGCAACGCCGGGTACATAGGACATTTCTGCACTAGCCTGTTATAGCGCGATGATTCCACTTTCAACCTCCTCTGGAATCCTGGGGTTTGCAGTTTAGGGAGGGGCCAGCCGTCCCCTCCTGAAACTGCAAACCCCAGGATTCCAGAGGAGGTTGAAAGTGGAATCATCGCGCTATAACAAGTTAGTGTGGAAATGGCCATAGACTAGTTATATATAAAAATGATAAGAACAATATATTTTAAAAAATACCTGTTTGTTGACACCATATCAAAACTCTGTGTCCCAACCTGATACCTAGAATTCTTAGTTCCATAATCCCCAGGCAAGATGTCCAATGATGGGAAATGTAGTCCAACCCATCTGAAGAACATCTCATGGGGAAAACCTGGCTTAAGCCAGTGCTCCTTAAACTATCAGATGTGAGAGACAGGTTTTTTTTTCCTTCAGTGTCCCAGGCACTGTTGTTCCCTCCATAGCAATTCATCTTCAGATGCAAGTTGTCTCTCCATCTCCATATACATTGTGTTCGATACAGTGAAAAAGCTCAGGCAAAATTGGCCACGCTCACTGCGGAGCTCAGCTTTTAACTTGTCAAAAAAAAAAACCTGCCACAAATGTTTATTGAAAAAACAGAAACCTCTGAAAAGAAAAAGAAAAGACGGTGGAATTTCATCTTGCACCCTGACCTATAAAATTGAGGCAGAGCTGGCATGGGTGGGGGGAACTCTCGGGGGCGGGTGGGCGAAGGCGCAGCTCAGGATATGTGCAATTACAGCGGGCCGCCAAGTTCTCGGAGACGGCCATGACAACTTACATATGAAAGGTTTGACAGTGCTGTGAATGTGCTTGTGCTGCTTGAGGCCAGACGACGTGGCAAAGGTTTTCCCACAGTCTGGGCAGGCGTGCGCCCGGGCGCCAACGTGCTGGGAACGGATGTGCCGCTGGAGGTTGCTGGGGTCGGTAAACACCTGGAAGAAACGGAGGGAAGGGTTTCCTTGAGAAGCAACGTCAAAAAGAGCTGTGTTTTACCTGCCTGTCGGTGTTGCAACCTACATTGGAACAAACAACAGGAAACAGCTAGGAAGTTCCATGGGGGCATGGAAGTGGGTGCAAAACAAGGCCGTTGCCCTTTGATATGAATCCTGCCCCAATGATTTTTTCCCCTTAAGACCCCAAATTTCAAGCACTGCAGAGAGTGAGACTCTGGCCATTTCCGCACTGCGCCGCACTGCACTCTTATAGTGCAATTATTCCACTTACAACACCCTAGGGAATCCTGGGGTTTGCAGTTTGGGAGGGGCCAGGCGGACCCTCCCAAAACTGCAAATCCCAGGATTCCCTACAGTGGTTCCCAACCTTTGGTCCTCATGGTGTTTTGGACTTCCAGAAGCCTCAGCCAGCTTGGCCAACAGTACAGAACTCTGGGGATGGAAGTCCCCAACATTTGCAGGACCAAAGGTTGGGAATCACTGCCCTAGGATGTTGAAAGTGGAATAATCGCGCTATAAGAGTGTAGTGCGGAAACGGCCTCTGAAAATCAGTTGCACCTAGAACCCTCCTTTTCAAGATACTTCCACGCTTTTTGTCATTTTGCCTGCCCCTTTCCTTTATGTACCTAAACTACTATTTCCAGATGTTCACTGGATGTTTTTAGTTACTAAGACTAGAAATTTGGGAATATGGGCGGATGGAAAGCAGAATTCTTTCAAAGTTCTCATTTTGCCTCCTGTCCCTATAGCTACAGCCCTAGTAAGGCACCTCAAGCTATTCCTCCTCAGCTTGGTGAGGTGTTCCAGCTATGATTCCCATCATCTCAAGTGAGGGGGGACAATGGGAACTGTAGTTCAGGACATCCGGAGAGAAGCAGATGGGGAAAGTTTGTGCTAAAGTTTTTTTTTTCTCCCTGAAGCCATTCCAGGCAAACCTTTCCCACTTCCAACCATTTCTTCTATTTAAAAGCTTATATCTCTCCTCTTTCCCTAAAATGAAACTCAAGGCAGTATCTTTCTGCCACAATGGAATGTGTTCGGTGAGACAGTCTCTCAGAGGTCTTCTCTGCTCCTCTTTTAATTAGATGTGAAAGAAATATTTGAAAACCGTTGACTTTCCTAACTTATGAGATTTCCCATTTGTTGTCTACTTGGAGAATTTTGCTATTTTGCCACTCAGAGTCAGCATATCGGATTTTCACATTATGCATATTTACTTTCATTACAGAAATTCAGAGCTTATTAATACTGTTTGCATCTCTGAATTCTTTACTGTCATAGGCTTATCAAATTTGCAGATGACACCAAATTAGGAGGAGTTGCTAACACTCCAGAGGACAGGATCAGACCTTAACCTGTTAGATTGCTGGGCCAAAACTAACAAAATCGATTTCAACCGGGACAAGTGTAATGCACTACACATGGCCAGAAAAAATGAAATGCAGAGATATAAGAGGGCTTGACCACAGCATATGCGAAAGTGATCTAGGAGTCTTAGTCAGCAGTGTGATGCGGCAGCTAAGAAAGCCAATGTGATTCTAGGTGGGTCGAGGGAATTAATAGTGCCACTCTATTCTGCTTTGGTCAGACTTCACCACAATTCAAGTAGGATGCTGACAAGCTGGAATGTGTCCAAAGGAGGGTGACCAAAATGGTCAAAGGTCTGGAAACCAAAACCTATGAGGAGCAGCTCAGGGAGCTGGGTGTGCTTAGCCTGAAGAAGAGAAGGTTAAGAGGTGACATGATAGTTACGTTTAAATATTTGAAGGGAGGTCATATGGAGCAAGTCTGTTTTCTGCTGCTCCAGAGACTAGGACATGGAGCAATGGCTTCAAACTTCAGTCTACATTTTATCAGTTCAGATCTCCTGTGAGAGCAATCCCACCCCTTGTATTCTACTGTGTGAGCAGGGGAGAAATTGGAGGCAGAAACAGATAGAAGAAAAGTTCTACTAACTGCTGTCTTTTACTCTGCCTACCACAGATGGCCTTAAGAGAAGGAAGGAAGGAGGAAGGAGGGAAGGAAGGAAAGAAGGAAGGAAGGAAGGAAGAAAGGAAGGAAGGAGTTTCACATCCTGCATTATTTCAACCACATCACCACATTTGGTAGCTTTAACCTCCTCCTCTGTCTTGTGCATTCACAATCAAAGGGTGTTAATCTTTCATGAAGAGTTTCCAAATGCTTTGCACGTCAGA
This sequence comes from Ctenosaura bakeri, assembly GCA_948474755.1. Taxonomy (NCBI): domain Eukaryota; kingdom Metazoa; phylum Chordata; class Lepidosauria; order Squamata; family Iguanidae; genus Ctenosaura; species Ctenosaura bakeri. Next base: position 10,388 of record CAOLHI010003785.1, read on the forward strand.
ATTTTGTGGCTGGACGGGGCCCCGAGGGTTATCTGCTCCAGTCTCCTGCCAGTGCAGGAACCCAACGACATCCCGTCATACCTTGACGCAATTTTCACATTCAAATCGCTTGCCACTGTCGTGCGACATCTGGTGACGGATCAGGTTGGATTTCCAGTTGAAGGCCTTGGGGCACTGGTCACACTTGTATTCCCTTTCCTCAGTGTGGATGATCATGTGTTGCTCCAAACTGCCAGAATAAAAGCAGAGGAACACAATTCGTTGGCGTAACAGTTCTGGTTAACAGCTAAATTAGCTTCTAGAGTTACGACAGTTTAAATTGTGTGTTTGTACTCCCAATGCTGCAAGACAGAAGAAACTGCAAAAATATCTTTTGTCTGTTCTTCAGAGATAGCATCACCATCATGTACTTTTTAAAAACTCTTATGTCCTGGATTTGTGAGAATCCAGGCTTAAACACTCCTGAGCAAGTGCAGAGTGCTTTTCAGAGCTTCCTTCAAACTTCTTACCAACTGGGTTAGCATAGGCAGCATATGGCTAAAGATTATCTTCAGAGAAGGCAAGAGAGTCAAATTAGTTATCGTTTCCAATGTAATTCAAGAAGCAAGCAGGAAGAAGTTCAGGAAAAAAAAGTTACCTTTAAAGTAACACAAAACACCATTTGCCAACCAAACTTACAAAGTTCCTAAATATAACACACAAGCAGCTCACAAGAGAGGGCTGGGAGACAGCGGTCACACCTTGCCATTCATTCAAGGGTGATCTTCCTTGTCTGCAATCCAAGTAAAATCAGGGCAGTTTGATTCTACAACCAAGGTATTCCTCTGGGGTGGAGGGTGGGCAATGGGAAACTGAGACTGACAATTCAAGTAACTTTGGAAAGATCTGGAGCTTTCCGAGAAGCTGAATGTGCCTAAAAAGTTCATCTGAACAGAGATCTGGATGCCTCCAGGGACCTGGTGTGCCTCGATAATTTCTAATACCAAAAGCAAGAGGAAGAATGGAACAGTTAGAAGACACCATTTTGAAAAGCAGAGAAGTTCCATGTCAGTAGATGGATGGGAGACCCACCAATGAATACTAAGTGATGTAGGCTATTTTGCAGAGGAAGGAAATTGCAATACCATTTCTGAGCACCCCTTGCCTAAGAAAAGCCTATGAAATCCATGGGGTCATCAGTCCTCTTTTTTTTTATTTATTTATTTGTATCTCGCCTCTCCATATGGATCAAGGCGGCAAACAACTTACAAATAGCATGTATTTCGAAACATTTCTATACATGCCCCCAACAAGCTGGGTACTCATTTTACCGACCTGCAGAAGGATGGAAGGCTGAGTCAACCTTGGAGCCGGGCAGGATCGAACTCACAGCCTTGTGGCTTGCAGGACTGGCATTTAACCGCTGCACCACCAGGGCACCTCTGGATCTGATCCACTGCTAGTGACTTTGCTTCTCTCTTTTCTCCAACCCCAAAGTTCTCACAGAAGGACTGATGACCTTCTACTGGTCTGGGTTAAGCTCTGGGGTACAAACCTCGAAAGCTCTGTGCATCTCAGCACAGAGGGAATGAAGCTTGCAAGGTTGTATTCATCTGAGTACAGTGGAATTTGCCAAAACAATTGTAGTTGGCAATTAAATTCATCTTGTCACGTTTTAACACGAACCTGCCTGATTTACACTTCCTGAAACCAGGAAATGTAATTACTCAAAGCAATTTTTGCATTGTCCAAGATTTTGCACTCCTCTGAATCTAGTGATGCGTCCTCTAATTCAAAACAGCATTAAAAGATGTGCCAGTAGGGAAAAGAGCAGAGAAACAAGGCACACGTCTTGCAAAACCAAACCTTACAGCTCGAAATTTTACTTTATATATATATATATATATATATATTTTTTTTTAAAACACCAAATTTAGATACACAAGACACCTAGAGGGATACATAACACTAAGCCAATGATGCGAACAAAAAACGATCTAATCTACAAAGACAAAACTAAGGCCATTTCCGCACTACATTGTTATAGTGCTATTATTCCACTTTCAACATCCTGGGGAATTCTGGGGTTTGTAATTTACTGAGGCCAAAGAGCTCTCTGGTTAAAAATCCTAAATGCCCCTCCCTAAACTGCAAACTCCAGGATTCCATAGGAGGTTGGAAGTGGAATAAAAGCACTATAACACTGTAGTGCGGAAATAGCCTTCACTAACACAAAAATGAAGCTAATAAGGTATACACTTTACTTCTAATCCCCTCAGTTGATGGTGACAAAGCATAGAGTATATGCTTCTGCTATTAATTACAAGCTACTAATATTCAAAAACCTAAAATTGAAGCTTTTTTCCCAATGGACTCTCGAATATTCAGTCAACATGTCCTGATCAACCTTAAACCTGGTCAGTCTCCTAAACATTCTTTTCTTATTATACATTACAGTGTGTGAGAAGTAACCTGTCGCAGTTACTCTTGCTGAAAAAGTAACTCTTTACTTTGCATGTCACATTGCTTGCTATTTTTCTGTGAATTTTTGAGAGGAAAAAAAACTTAGAATTGATGAAAGAGAAGCATAAAACTCAAAAAGTGCTTCCACAATGGTCTTAAAAAGCAACTTTTGAAACTAACTAAAAGTTATTATTTAGATGAAAGGAATCATGTCACTCTTACTTGATACAAGATTTTTGAGATGTGACTTTTTACCCCTCCATTATTCTCAAAAGTAAGTAGTTACAGGTATTACCTATGATTTCTTACCTCCAAATGTCTAAAAAAATCCGCATATTAGAGGGAAATGCCTATTAAGGTATGTACAGATTTTTGCATTAATTTTTTTTTAAAAAAAACACCACTTTCACAACTGATCTGGAATTTGGATGAAGCAAACCTGTGTTTGAAAAACATCAGTGTTATAGAGAGAGAAATGGATTCATCCATCCTTATAGCTGACATGCATTTAAATAATCATTTCCAAACAGTCAATCTGTCCACCTTGTGCTCTTTAAAATGTGACATTTTTAATTTTCCCTGTCATAGCAATGATTGCATGTTATGGCAGTAAAAAAAAGTATCTTAAAAAACCCCTAGAACTGGGGAAAGCTTGGGGAGGGGACCCTGGACCAGTCTAGGAGTTTTTCTCTCAGTCTTATACAAGAAAGAAAAGACATCACATTAAATCCTTTTTCTGCTGAAGCTATCAAGTTGCTGTTTTCGCAGGCAGAAGGCCCGTAGCTTACTGGAACACGGTTAATGTTGCATTTGAAAGACATGCAATCAGGTGGAAATGGGTGTCAACTTCTACAAATGTTTTATTACTTTAACAGCAAGGCCGACGTCTTGGCCAACCGGCAGCTACCTCCCCATCCCGTTGAAAGGGGGCTCATAGGAAGGGACCACTGGCTGGCTTTGGCCATTTCCACACTACACTGTTCTAGTGCTATTATTCCACTTTCAGCCTCCTGTGGAGTTCTGGGGTTTGTAGTTTCCTGAGGCCAAAGAGCTCTCTGGCTGAGAATTCCAAAGGACCATCTCTAAACTGCAAACCCCAGGATTCCATAGCAAGTTGAAAGTGGAGTGCTTTGATGGTAAATTCCTGCATGGCGGGGGATTAGACTCGATGGCCCTTGTGGTCTCTTCCAGCTCTATGATTCTAATGGCTGTCACGTTGACTTTGGCTTATGGTGACCCTATAGACAAAAAACCCCCAAGTCACAGTATCGTCAACCACCTTGCATCTCATACTGGGAAAAAGGCTCTGGGTGGTAGGCCTTTACTTGCATACAGACCCAGGCCATTTCCACACTACACTCTTACAGTGCTACCATTCCACTTTCAACCTCCTATGGAATCCTGGGGTTCGCAGTGGAGGGAAGGACCTTTAGAATTGTCAGCCAGAGCGCCCTTGGGCCTCAGGGAACTACAAACCCCAGAATTCCACAGGATATTGAAAGTGGAATAATAGCACTATAAGATCATAGTGCAGAAATGGTCCCAGTCTCAAACAGTTACTTACCTACAGGAGGGCACACAACATGACTGGGCGGATGGGTACAAGACACAAACCACAGATGCCAACTCAGTCCATACATCTACTTGGGAGATGTCATCACAGGACACAATCATATATCCTACAGTATTAGAATACTTTCCCTTGTTTATCCTCTAATGTGATCTAAGCCATCCTCTGTCAACAGCCAACACTGGGCAAACAGGCCAGCCTCTTACTACTTAAAAATCAGACATTAGGAATGTGAATACACAATAACCAGTTACAAAACATTTCAGTCTTCCTGGACATTCTATATTGGATCTCGGAACAGCAGTTCCTGAACAAAACAAAACAAAGAAAGATTGGAAAGAGAAACAGCAGAATTGGAATATAACCACAAACTCCAGTCCCTCGACAGAGGATTGAACACAGACAATGTTTTCTTGGCACTCTACACATATTAGAACACTAGTTAACACCTCAGCCTCATGAGAGCTCCCTTGGCCAGTTTATCACATCTCCTTTCTGGTTCCCAGCCAGCATTACACCATATTCCAAAAACTCCCTCCACGGTTCATATGCTTATCTACTCACCTTGGCTTCAGGCCACATCTTTCCTCTTGCCTTTTCCCCGCAACAACCATTGCTAACACTGAACTTGTCACCTCATCATCACACCCCCAAGTTTTGCATTTCTATTGTTATTTACACCTGCAGCCTGCTCATAAAACTCTGTTCCTTGATACTCCATGCAACTGATGAAGGTGACTTAAGTACATGAGAACTTATGCTACCAACTTCTTTCTCTCAGTCACTCTCAAATGAATTACAATATCTGTTTGTATAATTTTCTTAAATTCATTAGTGAGGAGTCAGACAGGACGAGTAGATAGCCAGATTCTTAGCCATTTAATTACAGAACTTAAAGACATTAAGCTTAGGAACATGACAGGTTACTTCCAAAGCAATGTCAAGATGTCACAGCTCCAGTGAGACTCCACAATTTTTTTTCTGTACTAAAGCACTGAAGTTCTACAGACTCTAGTGCAGCCCGGATTAAAGTTATTGTTGCTGTGTGCCCTCAAGTCATTTCTGACCTATGGCAACCCTAAGGCCAACCTATCATGGCATTTTCTGGGGCTGAGAGTGTGTGATGCATCCAAGGTCACTCAGTGAGCTTCCGTGGCTGAATGGGAATTGAACCCTGGTTTCCAATGCACAAATCACTACACCACACTGGCTTTCCCAGGTTAAAGACTAATGGCTTTATCACACGAGGCACACAAACTGTAATTGCAGCAGGATAACAACATCTTCAGCTGGGACTTATCACATGATGTTGTTCCTCTTCTGTTGTTCTCCCGGTGGGAGACCATTGAGAAAATGTTTCCTTTGCAAGCACGCAAAACATCTGTAAATGACCTTCTTTGTAAAAGAAATGCTTTATGGTATCCCACTGGGAGAACAACAGAAGAGGAATGACTTCATGCAATATGTCCCAGCCAAAGACACTATTATCCTGCTGTAATTGTGATTCACCTGTCCTATGTGATAAAGGCTGTAGAACACAGTCCTAACTCACCAATAAGTCTGTGGGCAGCTAAGCTGACATTAGGCTAGCTGATGGTGTGTTGACTCCAAAATCCACTAAGCTTAAGGGTGCCGGATATTGCTTAAATTTACCATAGTCTTTGATTAATTTTGCACCAGCACAAATCTTGGGTCTGGAACTGACACAATGGCAATTTCCGCATCACACTGTTATAGTGCTCTTATTCCACTTTCAACCTCCTATGGACTTGCAGTTTAGGTAAGGACCTTTAGAAGTCTCAGCCAGAGAGCTCTTGGACCTCAGGAAACTACAAACTCCAGAATTCCACAGGATGTTGAAAGTGGAATAGCACCATAGCAGTGTAGCATGGAAATGGCCAATGGGGCTCCCCTCCTTCTCCATTTCCTTTCTGTTAGCTAATCTCAGCTAGCAGAGCAGTTTGCCAGATGTTTTTAATTGCAATTTGATTTCCAACAATCTGATTTTTTTTTACACCTCTTTCAGTCAAATGTGTTTTCTATTTATAATGCGAACAAGTTCTATTTTTCATAGAATATCTTACGATGTTAATGATAAGTGCTCCTGAAAATCCTTGTTTCAAAAGGTGGAGTATACATTGTTAAATAAATTAACGGTTTGTTTTGTTTCAGCGGTGTTACCTGTATTTGTTTGGGAACATCCTTTCACAATCTTTGCACTCATGGATCTGCCCGTCCACACTGCTCTCCTGCTTGATCTCTTCATTCAGCGTCTCGTAGAGGGAACTGACAGCATTGCAGGAATATTTCTTGTGCCGCCTCATATCCATCTTCGACTGGAAGAGTTCGTCACAGTCCTCGCAGCGGAATGTGTGGGCTTCTACAGAGGAGTGGAGAAAATGTAGTCATAGCCAAAGACATGATGGTTGGAGCCAACGATCCTCGCCAAAGGAAGTATATTCCCCGAAAAAGTGCATTATTTGTACTGATAAAGGATGGATGACCCCTGGCTTGACCACAGTCCATGTGATAAGGATCTAGACGTCTTAGTAGACTGCAAGCTGAACGTGAGTCAGCAGTGTGATGCAGCAACTAAAAAAGCCAATGCAATTCTGGGCTACATCAACAGGAGTATAGTGTTTAGGTCATAGGAAGTAATAGTATCACTCTGTTCTGTTTTGATCAGACCTCACTCCTGCAATAGTGTGTCCAGTTCTGGGCACCACAAATTAGGAAGGATACTGACAAGCTGAAATGTGTGTAGAGGGGTGTCCAGAGACTTAGACCCTTTCCCCACTACACTGTTATAGTGTTATTATTCCACTTTCAACCTCCTGCTGGCCATACTGCTTGAGACATTTTGGGAGGTGTAGTCCAAAAAAAAAAGTAACTTTCCCAAACTCTGGATTGAATGTATGTGGAGAACTCAGGGATCACAAGCATGTTGGGAGGGTATATAGATTGCCTGTGAGAGCTTGGTCGGAAAGCTGATGTATCAAGATCCATGTGGTCCCAAAGATGGAAAAGAGGGAAAATGGCAACAGAAGCATCATGGAGTACAGAGAAAAGGAGAACCAAGGCCATTTCCGCACTACACTCTTATAGTGCTATTATTCCACTTTCAACCTCCTGTGGAGTCCTGGGCTTTGCAATTTAGGGAGGAGCATTTAGAATTCTCAGCCCGAGAGCCCTTTGGCCTCAGGAAACTGCAAACCCCAGAATCCCATAGGAGGTTGAAAGTGGAATAATGGCACTACAGCAGTGTAGAGCGGAAAGGCTCTAACAGTTTGCCATGGCTGGTTCTTAAGATAATTACGGATCTGCAAACAATGAAAGTGTCCATGAATTTTTCCGAATCCCAAATGCATTTTCTAAGCAGCTTTCCTTTTTTCAGTAAATTGTTGGTTGCTAATGAGTCACGTACAGAAGCCAAAGAGAACTTTAAGTCAGTCTTCTGAACAGGCCGAAGAAAGATGCCAAACTCTTTGTTTTAAAGCAGTGTGTGTGTGTGTGTGTGTGTTGGGGGAGCAGCTCTAAAGTGCATAATAAATTATTGTAGTCAAGGTCAAACAAATTAAGAAGGGGGCAGCTATTACTAAGTTTACAAGACAGCATCCTGACCAGAGTGCCAAGGCAAACAATCCGTTTAGCGCTGTAAATTTTCCAGCAGAACGACTTCTGGGAGCAAAGTCGGGGCCGGGCAGAATTTCTCCCTCTCAGCCGTTCTTTGGAAACAGAAGCTTTCCAATGCCAATGTAGGTTTTGCTTAAGGAAAAAAAAATGCCTGCCTTTTCAATTTTGAAAGCCTCTTTTTGGAATTAAAGCTTTGTAGCATTATCACTAATTCAAATCCTGTTAAAAGCCATCAAAAGGGAAGAGCACGTTATACAGATGGATCAGTTCATTCAATGATGACCTGGCCCTGAGCTTGTGGAACTCCTGCGAGTTATTGATTTGGTCCAATGGATGGGGAAAACCTGAAATCAGGGGCCGTACTTAGTAGAGTTCAGAAAAAAAGAAGGAGAGCTGGACCTGGAGAGGAGATGCAGTTGCTGGGGCTGGGGAGAAGGTCCTTTTCACCTTCAATAAAGATTTCAGAGTTGCATCCAAATGGAACAAATCTACTCAGCAGGTTGGCAGAAGAAAATCGCAATAAAGTACTATACTGGCATCTCATTGGATGCATGGAACTTTTGGAACAAACTATTATATTTAAAGTAGCTAAATTTTGCTACGTTATGTATAAGATATGCCTCCAAATGGCTACCAATTATTGATGTCAGATATTAGAAGTTAACTTTGGCCCTTTCCGCACGCGGCGAGGGAAACGCTCCCTGCCGCTACTCGCCGGCTTTTTGGTGAGTCCGTTTGGGTCCGTTCTGATGAGGAGCAGTGCGAGCTCGTCACTCAGCACTGCTCCGGCGTCCAAAATGGCAGCTCCCGGTTGGTGGAGGCTCTCCACCAACTGGAGAAGCTCGCCAGCCTAAAGCCCACCCCCGGCAGATCTGCAAGCATGCACTAGTGCGCGCCTGCAAATCTGCACCGGAGCGCGGCGACGGAGCGACACGGGGTTGTGCATTGCATACTTTTTAAAAACCTCTTAAAAGTGGTTTTTAAAAAGCAAGCTGCGTGACCAGTTCCGGTTGCTCCGGAGCGGACCGAGGTGGGGAACTATGAAAAGCAGTCCGCCCCAGTCCACTCCACGGTGCAGAAGACCTCTGTTGGAGGTCGCTCTACACCGTTCTAATAGGCCGGTGCGGAAACGGCCTTTGTTATTCATTTTTATGGCTGTACTTGTTATTTTTATTGGTCAATGACCAAAATAAAGTTTCTGTCTGTCTGTCTTAGGCCATTTCCGCACTAGAGTGGAGGAGCGTTTTGCTGTGTGTCATGAGCGGTGTTTTTTTACTCCAACTCCCCCCAGTTCCTATCTGCATGCCCTCTGGTGTCTATCAAAGTAAAGTGGAGAAAATCGTTTCTACCACATCGTCAATTCTCGTGGAACTCCTATTCCCCTCCCTCGCTCCACCCTGCTGCCACTGATTGGTCAATTTTTTTAAAAAATGTTGTAGACACCATAGCTACGTTTTAGCGCAAGTGGTGTGAATCGATGTAATGCTTCTGCATATAGGGAAAATGCAGCAGAAATGGTTTAGGTGGTTTACGTCGGGGTTTTTCCATTTTTACAATGCATCGGTTTAATGTCGATGTTAACCGCGCTAAGACCTCAACTCATGCGGAACCACGGAGGACAGAATGATGTCAAACTGGTTTAATGTGCAGATGTAAAAGCAACAATACGACAATACTGTGATGTATCAGCCTTGTAAGGAAAGGGCCTTAGTCTGAGCTATATAGACTATATCCCTGGAGACTTGAGTTCGATTCCCTGCTCAGCCATGGAAACCCACTGGGTGACCATGGATGTGTCACACACTCTCAGCCCCAGAAAATGCTGTGATAGGTTCACCTTAGGGTTGTATAAGTCAGAGGCCATTTCCACACTTGCCTGTTATAGTGCTAAGATTCCACTTTCAACATCCTGTGGAATCCTGCGGTTTGCAGTTTCCCCAGGATTCCATAGGATGTTGAAAGTGGAATTGTAGCACTATAACGGGCTAGTGCAGAAATGGCCAGAAACAGCTTAAAGGCACACAACAGCAACAATACGTATTACATTTAATATATAACTTGTTGTATTGTTGCTTAAAGTACTGTGGGATGCAAACTGTGACTTGCTTGCAATATTCTATTCTATTTGGCCTTGTAAAATCCAGAGAATGGTACATTGGCAAGACCTCAGTAGGGGCTTTAGGTGACTAGAGCTCATGAAGTCTCTCGTTCATAGGGTGACCGTAATTATACAGCAAAAAATTGTAGTCATTACAATGTTTATTGGCAAAAGTGTGTCTCAAATTGTCTATCCTTTTCTTTCACGGAGTGATGCCGCATTCCAGAATTATGAAAGTGAGAGACAACTGCAAATGTAAGAAAGGAGTTCATTGATAATTTAAGGAGAGATGAGCCTGTTTAGTCGAACACTGTGTTCCACAGCAATACACCAGATGCCTTTGGGAAACAACAGTTCATGTTTCTTTTTCCAATGGATGGTATTTTGATTCCCTGCCGGGCACACAGTGATGGTCATCCCTGCTGTTTGATTCCATCACCTGCCTGATCAGAGGCACAGTTTTCTGAAGTACCTTTGCTTTGCTAGCTCTCCTATCCCTCATCTATCCAAAGATCTCCCTGCTCCAGTCCACTACTTGCGCAAGTCATTTCCAGCTTATAGCAACCCTGCAGCAAATTTTTCATGGAGTGTTCTCGGTAAGAATTGTTCAGAGGCGCTTGCCTTTGCTGTTCTCTGAGGCTGAGACAGTGTGACTTGCCCATGATTTCCCAGTGGGTTTCCATGATGGAGCCGGGATTCAGACCCAGGTTATATGGAGCCCTGGTCTAGGAGTATGAGGTGAGGGTTATGGAGTTGGGTATGTTTAGCCTGACAAAAAAGGTTAAGAGGAGACACGATAGCCATGTTTAAATATTTGAAGGGGTGTCACGTTGAAGATGGAGCAAGCTTGTTTCCTGTTGCTCCAGAAACTAGGACACAGAGCAACGGATTTACATGCACAGGAAAAGAGATTTTGCCTAAACATCAGGAAGAACTTCCTGACAGTCAGAACTGTCCGACAGTGGAATATGCTGCCTTAATGGAGTGTGGTGGTATCTCCTCCTTCTTTGGAAGTTTTCAAGCAGAGGCTGGATGGCCATTTTCTGGGGGTACTTTGAGTGTTTGTTCCTGCATGGCAGAATGGGGTTGAACTGAATGGCCACTGTGGTCTCTTCCAATTCCATGTTTCCATGATTCTCGGAGGGGACAAAAGGGCAGACAATAATGGTGGATTTTGCCAGAGCCCTGGGAACTGCCCAAGGAAGGCAACTGAGACTTGATAACAGCTTTGCCCTCATCTTCTGGGAATGCATGGAGGTGAGATAGTCCAATATTGGGATAGGATTCCAGCCCATGGCATTAAGGGGGGAAATGTCACAGCTATTTACACTGCCAGCCCTCTCCCTCCAATCTGTATTACATGCTTTTATCTTACGTTCCTTCAAGAACGCTCAGGACATTGCAGGAAAGTAACCAATAAAATAAAATAAAATAAAATAAAATAAAATAATACACCAGGCCATAATAGCTTTCAAAAGAGACCAAGGGGAACACAATTATGTAGCATCTACATGCTAATCTCCCAGAACTGTATCTCAAAGGAATTCAAGAGCCCTGCTCAAAATTCCTGCAGCGATAAGGGGGTCTGTTGCATTTGGCAGCAGTTTGGAGAAAAGAGGTTTTTTTTCCCCCTTCTTTTTAAAAAAATGATAATTATCTTTGTGTGGAACATTTTAACGTTTCTTTTATAATGCAATTCAGAGTCCTACTGCAAAAGTGAGGAGAGAGAAAGCCTTTCTGAAGGTGAAAGGGATTTTTCTTTTTCTAAAGCAAAGTATTAAAAAGTCAAATGTTTGATGATGATAGGCTATTATGTTTGCAAAGCAATTAGCAAGCGACTGCCTGCTCCTTGATACACTCTAAAGAGGAGGTAGATAAATATGGTCAAATTGCAAAATGGGGCTTTGTTGGGTACAAGGTAGGGGTGTTCGCTTTCTTTCCGGCTAGGTTTAAAAAAGCATCATTTTAGAATAAAAAAAGAAAATCTACAAGGTATAATAGACTGTCCAAAATAAGTTCTCTCCCCACTGCTTTGGTTTGCTTCTCCCTACCTTTACTTCATTTTCCTCATAAAAATCAATGGGGCTGTAATCTGAAATAGAAGGACTGGGGTTCTTTCTGAACATGCACTTTGGCTCAGAAAGTCCAATTCTGAGGACGGCATGCCACCAAAGGAACCAGAACAGCACGGCTGTTTCTCATGCCAAAGGAACAGCCTTCTGCACCCTGCAGTTCTAGTGCTACAATTCCATTTTATCTGCCATGGTTCTGTCCTGGGATTGCCTGTTTAGGCTGGGAAATCTCGAACGCTCAGCCAGAAAGTTCTAACGGTTCCCCAAACTGCAAACCCCAGGATTTCACAGGAGGAAACTGTGGCAATTAAGGTGGAAGCATAATTCCATAGCGCACAGGCAGTCATGGAGGGACATGGGGGGAATTTGTCCCGGACAGCAACGTTTTGGGGGCATCCCGGCCCATAGCCATGCCCTCATGAGCCCTGGCTCTCATGCGCTGGCCACATCCCCACACACTGCAGCCATGCCCCCTGCAAGTGGCCACATCCCTCATGATATAGCCCCTCCTTCCGCCCCCCTCCCACACACTCCATGCTCCGCCATTGTGCACAGGTGAAGATCTGGATTTAAATTAATTGAAGATTGAAGACTCAGGCCATTTCTGCACTACACTGTTATAGTGCTGTTATTCCACTTTCAACCTCCTGTGGAATCCTGGGGTTTGAAGTTTAGGGAGGGGCATGTAGAATTCAATGGCCTCAGGGAACTACAAACCCCAGCCCAAGCATGAGGAAATCAATCGGTTTTGTAAATTCTTCCAAAACTAACTTAAATGAAATTCTCCCAGCTCTGTACAAACCCAGTTCAAAAGGTCCAGACACTTTCAGCATGGAGAGGAATATGGTGTGTCTGCCAATCATACAGGCATTACACTCAGGAAAAAAGGTTCCGAGTTCACTGTCATGGTAGATCTATAGCACATGTGGATAGTGGTGGGGTTCAGCTCTAGCATGACTGACTCCATGGCTATTTGAACCCTGACTTTTAAGAGCTGAGTGCTCAAAGCCCTGAGCCCGGATGAGCAAATTTCAGCTTCCATTCACATTCATTTAAGCTCTTTGAATTCAGAGTATGAAGAAATCTGTGAGTATGGATGAACTCTTTATGAACCAAATCAATATCTCCACCCCACCGCTATCCACATGTGCTATAGATCCACCATGACAGTGAACTCGGGAACCTTTTCAAAGCTCAAAGTCATTTTACTTAACAGATCAGAGAGCAAGGTAGACCCTGCATATCACTTCCAAAATGCAGTTGGAACACCCCAAGCATGACAATATGTCACTTTTTTTTAATTGCATACATAGTTTCTGTGATGGGGAACCTCAGGCCCTGAATTTGGCCTTTCTAGGGTCTAAATCTGGTCTTCTGAGCTTCCCCATTATATCCCTGTTTGGAATTTTCCCAACTTTTGTACTCATTCTAAAAGACTGAAGAGAAGCTTGTGTCATTTCTGCACAATGAGGCTGTGCCACTTCTGGGACAGGATGGCAGAAGTCAGCAGGTTATGCTTCTGTATGATGTTGTCACCGGCCTGCTGCCATCCCGTTCCCAAGTGTTGCGCTCGTGCAGTTTTCACAAAATGGAAAAAAAATCCATTTTGTGCTTGTCATTGTGCTGCATTCCTGGCGCTCCCAGCCACGCAGAAGCCACGGAAGTGCAATGGCGACACTTCCTTTTGTAGCGCAGCAATGGAAAGTGCCCGGCTGTGCTCCAGAAGGAAGAGGTGATGCCATTGCGCTCCCTTCTGCATGGAGCAGGCAGGTGTGAAGAGGAGCGTAGCTGACACATTCTCTTCTGGACCCAGGACTGCAGAGCAATGATACAAAAGAGCATCATCGTGTGGAAATGGCCTTTGTTACTACCAGCAAGAGGTTTAAGCTGGTATCTGGTGATATTTTGGGTCCCACTCTGGCCATACCCACCATTGGGATGTGGCCCTCAAGAACTTTCCCAGAAATTGAATGAGATCCTTGGGCTGAAGGGGATTTCACATCCTCGCTCGACTTCAGATTCAAAGGATAACATGCCGCATTCACAGCATGAGGTGGACGACATTGGATATGGAGTTCCTCGCACCTCCAGGGTGAAGTAGAAGTTATACCTTGAAAGGAACGGAGAGGGTTCATCTCACCTTCCAAACTGGGCGGCATGTTCCCAGCAGAGTAAGTGCCTTCTTTCGTATACATCAGCAGCTCTTCTCCCGGCTCTATTTCTCTAATAACTTTATAATAAATCTAGACATTTACAACAGAAGGGAGAGGGGCAGAGAGAGAGGGAGAGAGAAAGACAGAGAGAAAGAAAGAAGAGACAAAAAAATTAAGTTGTTTTTACCCATCTACTATCCAGTGGTCCTGCATCAACTTTGGCAGATGTTCATGGCCTGAAAACAGTTTGATAGAGTTCAAAGCTCATCTCGTTTCTCATTTCTCATTTCTTATTTGACACAAAGCTCAGGCTGAAATGTATTCACAGGACTCATTGGCTTTGATAAAGTGTCTCACACACCCACATCCACCCACCCATGCACCCACACACAAGAGTTGTGAGGACTGTAGTGAGCAGAGGAGTCCTCTCTTTCATTCTGCAGCTTTTGCTCTAATTCAGCCCCTAGGGCTTTCCACACTACATTGTTCTAGTGCTCTTATTCCAATTTCAACATCCCATGGAATTCTGAGATTTGCAGTTTCAGGAGGGCCCCTTAGAATTCTCAGTCAGAGAGCTCTTGGGCCTCAGGAAACTACAACCCCCAGAATTCCACAATAGAAGGCAACAGTTATTCAGGATGCAAAAATTTCTCTGGTCTACTTGTTTATTGTTGCATGCAAGATGACATTTTCAAACACCCCCCACCCCACCCCGGCACCAGCTGGTTGAGATTACAAGAGTTTTCCCTCATTTTGGAACACAGCAAAAATATAGGTAAGTTGTTTCCCCCCCCCTTTTACAAAAATTACTTTTTGTTGCATAAATCATTGTTTGCTTGCTTGTTTGTTTTTAAACACCAGCCCCACATTTTTCATTATTATATTTCTTATGCCGCTGACACAGAAAGGGCTGGCTGTTTTTCTCCCATGCAGTGGTGGAAAGATCTCAGAGTGGTTGGTCATTTTTTTCAACCGGGGACCTTGAACACGTCCAGACATTCAAGAACATTTGCAAACATTCTTTACCCATGCAACAATGATTCAAGGCTCTTGTTATGCTAGTGTGTTTTGAAGGAGAACCACGAAGTGACAATGCATAATAATAAAAAAAACTTACACAATATGCCAGTGTGGTGCAGTGATCTGAGCTCTGAACTACAATTCTGGAGACCAGGGTTTGAATCTCAGTCAGCCATGGAAACCTACCAAGTGACCTTGGGCAAACCACACTCTCTCAGCCTCAGAGGAAGGCAATGGCAAGCCCCCTCTAAACATAATGCTGCCAAGAAAGCCCTAAGATAGGTTTGCTTTCGGGTCACAATCGGTTGGAAACAACTTGAATGTGCAAACCACAAAAAATGCCGCCACTCAGCCCCACATAAAGGGAACTACCTTCTTTGAAAATAAGCCAGCTAGTCATGCAGTAGCAGCCTACAGGTTAAGAAAAAAATATCCACAGAATGAAGGGGGCAGGTGAGTTTACATATCCAGGGACATAACATTTTACAGGTTAACTGCTGTACTAGTAAGTGGCCACTCTTGCATTTTTTGGAGCTTCATTCTAAACGGAGCTATTCCTTAGAAATCCCAGGGGGAAAAACAGAATGAAAGCTAAGCTCCAGCCCACCTGGAAAAGACAAGTTTTATATTATAGCTTTGACAAGTCTACCTAAAAAAATAATAATCAAAGTCTTTATTTTTCTGGATTTTTCAAGCCCTCGCATTTTTCAGGATGTCCTACCAAATAAACACATAGCCTTTATAAAAGGAAAACACAAAGGATAAAATGGCATACACGCCCACACTGCGCAGATGAAAACCAAAACACATGTGGCCAAGCAGCATCGGAATGTGGCCAAGATGGCAAACGGTAGGAGGAACATGCAACCTACTTTTGCACATTGAACATTTAAAAGAAGCCGAGGACAAAGAGGGAAGTGGGAGGAAGAGAGAGAAAAACTGGGACACTATAAAAATAGCTGAAAAAGTCAATCACTAGGTTCTCAGCATCGGTTCCCAGCGCTCTCTGCAACAATATTTTCTGAAACTTCACTGCTGAGTGAATACATGAGTGATTCAGGGTTCCTTGTTGACTGTTAACCAGAAGTTACTTTATTAGCAACCATGTATCAGCATTTTAGTCCTGGGAAAGGAAATATTCTTACACATGAGCGGTAGGCTTTATGAGATCATTGTCACCCAATTTATTAAAAAAAACCCCCTCCTTTCAACAATAAATTATTCTTCTCTTTGCTCATGTAAGAAGTGGTTTTGATTGTGTTCTTCCTGAAGAGGGGAGAGTTCCTTTGGCCAAAGTTGGGGACCTTTCCAGGCTGGTTCAGAGCTCACCTCCAATTGCAGAGACTACTCAGAGTAGTCCGTGCAGGCCTAATATTTTAGGTCTGGCCCCATGTGTTTGAGGAGAGCCCTAGCAAGAGCATTCATTGGGATCATCCCTTCCAAATCTGGGCAGTTGGAGAGTATGGAAATGGAATACTTGAAACTGCCTTGGTTCAGAGACAAGGTCAATGCCAGGAGTTGTCAACTGTTGCACGGCTGTCAATCCTCATACTGTGGTAGAAGATCTCCTCCACTCCTTAGAGTCTCTTGATCATGGCTCTCACTTTTGTTGAGGACACCACCTGTCCACTTTCCATCTGCAGGCATGTGAGCACTGGGGGTTGTGGTGACCAAGGCTAAGAAAGGACTACTGCTTTGTTACAGACTGGAAAAACTAGGAGATGAAGCAGCAGCCAACAACAGGAGAAGCGAGGAGGTGATGGACACAGAAAATGATGTTGGGTGACCTCGCGGACAACCAACTCAAGTCTTGGATGAGCAAATATGGCTGGACAGAGACAGAGCCTGGGGCGATCTTCATCTGAAACCAGGAAGAAAGCATCAAGCCCAAAAACACTGTGGAAAAGATAGACTTTGACAGTATCTTGAGTGTCAGGGCTTTAACACAGTGAGAAGGCTTCTCCCACTGATTCTCCTTTGTTGCTTGTTACATTTATTTTAAATATTCTCAAGAATCTGGCTAATAAAGGACTCCAACATGCCCACCCCACAAAAAAGAAAGAAAAAAAATGGGCTCAGCATAGGGTTTTCTCTTCCCTTGGCCTCCTGGGTGAAGCGTGCACAAGTGGCCTCTTGAAACTCTCCACTTTATTTGTGACCAGATAGTTCCAAATTTTGGTCAAAGGTGGAGGTGAAGGTGGGGTGGGAAGAGAAGTTATCCAAAAATTTCTCAGGAGTGAGATTCACCAAATGCAGCTGCAGGACCACAGCTTCTTCCTTTGATGGTATACCGTTCTTATGCAACTTATTTTAATTGTTTTTAAATTCGGCTGTAATTTTTTTTTTTTAGGAAGCTGCCTTGGCTCTCACTCTGGGAAGAAGGCACCATACAAATGCAATGAATGAATGTATGAACACCCCCCCCCAAAAAAAACAGCTGCACTTGTTTTGTCATCACCACTATGAGCAGCAGCAACTGTGTTGGTAACCTGGCCTCCATTTTACATTCTATACAACATCCCAAACCTATCAGGATGGCAGGATGAAAAGAAATAGCTCAGAAATATTCTGCAAGAAATAAAATGGTCCAAGAACTTTCTGTCTAGCCTTAAACTCCTGATGGTATACAGTTTTGATCACAGACTTTCCAGGGGCTGGGATTCCTCTGCCGTTCACATGGATGGCACCAGTCAAATTAGAAAGCAAAGCATCCACCATGAAAACTTGTAATAAGAACATAAAGGAACTTGCACTGCAGTGAAGGGTCTTCTAATAATATTAGTTGCCCAAATACATCTTTATGCTACAAATCATATCATTCCTTGGAAGCAAAAGGAGTTCAGAAGCAAACATTCATCCCAGGGGTTCTTTCCAACAAGACTCTTCAATCAACCCCTGAATTCCTACAGATGCAAAAACTCTGCTGAATTTCCTCTTGAATTTGACTGGAGGTGAAATTGGGGGTACCTCAAAGTTACTGAATGTCGTGTTGCCCGGAGCAGAATGAACCTTAAAGAATTATTCATTGACCATCTTGTACAAGGCAGAGAGAACAGTATTACAACAGTTTGGCTTGCGGGCACGAAACAAGCTCCTTCCTTTTTGCTTATCCTTTTATTTACTTATTTTTTAAAAGAAGTGAATATATTCTGGCCTTTAACCACAGGGCCTTAAAGGTATCATTTTAACAAAGAGGTACGGCTGGCTTCTGAGCTGTTACTAAAAGTTATTGCCCGTGGCTTACAGCTTGCAGAATGGGCATTTTGGCATCCTTGCCTTCTCAATTTATCCACGAAGGGCACCGTTTACCAATTAAAATTATATTCAGTGTTGCCTGCTATCAAAAACCTTACATATTCCTTGCTTTTAAAAACTTTGAATCTATCAAGAGTTTCAGCGCCATCTCTTAGAACTTTAAAATTTGGGGGGAGGCACAAGAAGAACTGCTTCACATTTTAAATATGTTAAAATGTTACTCTAGAACAACAACAGCAAAAATCCTTGCCTTTCTGTAATGCAGCAAACAAAATGAATAGCATCTCTTTCAAAGGAAATTGCTCCTGATTTTATAAGAAAGCAAAACAAAAGGTACAGAAATCACACGGCAAGGACGTTTAATAATAAAATGCATGCCATCATAAGAGTGCAATAGAAAATGTGACAAACAGGGCATCTTTCAAGGATGTTGGATGCTTAATTCAAGCGAGACTCATGGACTGAGCCAACTGATATTCAAAACACTGCAAACAATTTGCACAGAACACGGGAGAGTCCTGTGTAATCCATTCCCAGTGTGTTTTGAACACCGGTTGGTCCAATTCATGAATCTCAATCGAATTCAAATTACCACCGTATAGTCCATTTAAAAGGCCAATGCACATCCAGTATGGTTTTGGATTTTCCTTCTGACAATGAAATCAACCTCAGGTTGCAGAACACTTTGCAAAGTCCCTTACATATTAGAAGCTGTGAAAGAGGCCCCCATATGGAAAAGATGTTGGGCAGATTTAGCCATTGCAAGAGTGTTAAATTAAATTTTAAACAAAACATATGTTACACATATCTTAACCAGTGTATATCAAAGAAACGTAAAATGTTAAGTTTCTAATTAAATAAATTAGACATAGGGATAGATATGTAAGGTTAAATGATAAAAAATGCTGAAGCACAGAATGGAAATAAGTAAGCACCCAAAAATTTTAGAGAGGGAAGTTTATTTGGGGAGAAGGATATATGAAGAATATATAAGCAACTTAAAGTAGCAATTCTAAGGAATTTGATCATATAAAGGTATAAGAGGATATTATTTTGCATTATGTACCAAAAATTGTATGCAACAAGTCTGAATGTTTTATTGAATCTGTGGGTTTTAATAAAGATATTTAAAAAAAAGAAGCTGTGAAAGAGCAGGATAAGTTGATAATAAGAATAATCTCTCTATATATACATATACAGGGCCATTTAAGGATTCCACTAAAGGAACAATATTGTAGATTGAAGCCTACAGACAGCTGAAAAGATAAGATGCTTGTCTCTAAGAGTCCTGCAGGTGAGCTTTTTCCACCCTGCACCAGAAAACAGAAGTTTAGAAGGTGCATGAAATGCAGTCCTGACAAATATAACCCAAATGAAATAAAATAAAAAAAAAGAAGGGTAGTGGGGAGAGAGATTGAGAAAGAGAAAGGGAAAAGAACTGTGAATTAAAGGGATTAGACTAATAGAACCAAAATGCTGACCTGCTTTTTAATAGAACCAAAATGCTGACCTGTTGTTTTTTTTTCTTCAAAGAGAGAGACTGAGGTCAGCTTTAGTGTGTTCATCTGGGTTAATCTGGAATCGGGACGGCTGGCCACGAAAACCACAGGGAGAGGGAGAGGGCAGGTACCGCAGGCCTCCGGACAGGTGTGGTGAAGCCCAGATATGTCTACCTCCCAAACAGCATCCTTGTTTCAAGGCAGAGCCCTTTCTCTTGCAAAAGCCTTCCTCTCTCGGTCACCGAAAAAAACCTTCATGCCCCAGACACACCCAACGCTCTTATCACCCCAGCCTCCATCCTTTAAGAATGTCACAGAAACTGTGACCCCGACGTCGTTCAAAAGAAAAGGAAGTTTCAGTTACAGGAGCCAGAACTCCCGAATTTCCACTTTGGTTGGAAACTTTGTTTTATTTTGGAAAAGAAAAGGTGGTAGAAGAGGGACGCAAACACAACCAGGAACAAAACCAAGCACCAAAGTGGGATCAGAACACATCCACCTGGGATAGACGTCCCGATGACAACCATAATGGCCACGTCATCATCAAAAATACAGACAAATTCAGGCATTTCTAGGCATGACATTCTGCCCCCGTATTGCTTGTTATGGGGGGTCCGTCCTTTGCTTGTTTCTCTCTTTCTCCCATTTCATGTATCCTCATCCTAGGAAGTTATTAAAGTTGATTTTAAAGCTTACCTGGGAAGCGAGGCCAATGCAAATTGGGTGAGGCTCGTTTCTAAGGGACCGTTCCCAGGTCGGTGCTGCAAGAGCAACTTGGGCAAGTGTGCCTCTGAAGGGCTAAGCTCTTGCCTATGAGACCACATGTGCAATGTGTGAGCGTTTGAAGGGACTTTGGGTCTCTTTGTTGTTTTCACAGATGAATGTCACCTCATGGCAGGAAAGTTCAGGCTCGCTTGCCTTCTGACAAGTTTGGGAGAGGTGTTAATAGTTTTCAGTAAAAGAAGATTATAATTATAACTTTTTAAAAAAGGCTTTAGAAATTAAGAACGACACCTAGATGTCGGGTTCTCTTTATACCTAAAAATATCTTTGGAGTCTGTTTCATTTGCTTTGCAGAAAGAGAGAGGGAGAAGAAAATATTATGTGAGGAAAATGACCTGTCTAATACACAGAGAGACAGATGTGGCACAGAAATAATCGTCATGTTTCTGGAGTAGGATTGGATCGTTCTCTCGACATCTTTCAAAACGAAGCGGTCCAAGTGTTGCAGTCAAATGGCCATTCATTCCCAAATCGTAAGGAAGCAGAGGAATAATCCACGTGGAAGTGGCCTGGAAAAAACTCTGCAAAAGCCTCTAAAATTATTTTAGTAAATGGTCAAAACGACATCCCAGGCATTGGACAAAAGGGATCCAAATGTCAGTCCATGGAAACCTCAGCAATGAGTTATGCCAACCGGCCTCCATCTCACACACACAAACACACACACACAAACATTCCTGCAAAGAACCAAAACAGAGAAATAAAAAATATTGCCTCGGGAATATCTGGGGGTGATCACTGAAAAAAGAAATATGTACAAAAGGACTAAAAGCAAGTCCACATATAGGGAAAAACTGGAAAATGGGAGATTGCTCAGGACTGCATAATAGGTACCAATGGGATGGACGGACAGATGGATGGATGGATAGATGGATAGATGGATGGACGGACACACATACATATGGAAGTCCTCAGGCACAGCCAAGGTGAAGAAATAGCAAAGATGGATCAGAAAATGAGGAAAAGTAGTGCTGAGCTCCAGAAACGGCAGACTATGGAGATTCCCTCAAGAGAGGAATGGTTATTGAAGATAGTAGAATTGGCTGAAATGGACAAATTAATAACACTGATTAAAAAAAAATTGTAGAGGCTTTTGCAGAAATCCGTTAATAAGTTGGTGTTTTTTGTTTTTGTTTTTGCAAGATAAAGAGTACAATATGTTGACTGCAGGATTCAAAAGATAGTTTGAGAAGAATAGTATTAAGCTGATACTCGCATTTAGAAAATTTTTTTTTTTTAAAAAAAAAATAGGGGTTTATAGACTGCATTAGGAAAACTGGAGCTCATTCTCTTAAATGTCTTTAGCATTTTCTTAATTGTTGGTTTTTTTGTTTTTTTTTTTGTTAGGATGTAGGTATTTTCTGCCTCTTGTTTCTTTCTTTTTTACTGTTTATTTTTTGGAATATATCAGGCTGCAACTGCGTGTCCTTTTTTTTAGTTTTGTCGTTATGCTTAAAACTTTAATTAAAGAGTTTGTTTAAAAAAATTAGTGCTCTTCATCATTTGAGATTTGCTTGTCAGCGATGATACCAACCATCTGTAATGCATTGGTAATGATAAATAATAAACAAGGACCTTTTTGGTTCCTTGGAATGTCTTTGCCACTTAGTGAAACAGATGTTTTAGTAAGAATGTGTAGTGGGAAATATCACTTTGAAAGCAAGGCCATTTCCGCACTACACTCTTATAGTGCAATTATTCCACTTTCAGCATCCTACGGAATCCTGGGGTTTGCAGTTTAGGGAGGGGCCGGCTGCAAACCCCAAGATTCCATAGGATGTTGAAAGTGGAATAATTGCATTATAAGAGTGTAGTGTGGAAATGGCCCAAGTTTAGATACTTTAGTCACCTTTGCAATCTTAAGTTTAAATGTCCACATACAGTGTTTGACACGTGGCCATTTCCGCACTAGCCAGTTATAGCGCGTTGATTCCACTTTCAACATCCTCTGGAATCCTGGGGTTTGCAGTTTCGGAGGGGCCGGCCGGCCCCTCCCGAAACTGCAAACCCCAGGATTCCAGAGGATGTTGAAAGTGGAATCATCACACTATAACTGGCTAGTGCGGAAATGGTTACAACTTGTGGCCTAAACCGAGTTGCTAACCCTAGCTGGAACTGAACATAAGTCAGTATTTGTGCAGATTCCACCGATTCAACATTTCTGCTCTCGTTGGGGCTAGCAAATGGAATAGGTCCATATGCATTGGTTCATATACGCTTGTTCTTGCATGGAGCAAATTTAGGTAAGGTGTCAACTTTTAAGAATCAAAATCGGTCCCAAGGCTGCCCATCTTCACCAAAGCAGCGGTCATGTTTTCCTCTGGGACACTTCCAGATGGACAAAAGAAGTCTTGGGAAATGCCGGGTTTTCTTTCCTGTACCAATTGTTTTTGTTTTAAAGATCCGCTTGAGACTTTCCTCGTCCTGAAATATTTCCTGGTCGCTCCTGGCATCACCAGTGACTTTATAGTCCCGTTTCCCAGATGAGTTTAAATTAACCCAGTGCTTTCCAAAATGAAACGCTCTGGTTAGTTGCCTTGTGTGTTTCAAAGTCTCCGGCCCAGTAAAGACAGCAAACCGAGTAAACACAATGGAGAATTAACTGAGACCATCCCCGCCAAAGTGGGACAGTTGGCGGGTACATTCATACCTTAAACTTTGGATGAATGGCCACAGTCAGCAGAAATGCAGATTTGCAAAAGGTCTCCAAGCCAATGTAACTGATAATGTAACTGCTGCATGTGGTAAAGATGTGCCTTTCCCAGCCCACCTGTGTCTGTGTTGATCCATCACATATGTAATGGTTATGACAAAATTACATGAAGGTCTTTCTTTTTCTATCTTGACACTTCTCATCATTTCATTTCACTGGGTGATCTTGACTTTTAATATACAC
Source organism: Ctenosaura bakeri (assembly GCA_948474755.1). Classification (NCBI taxonomy): domain Eukaryota; kingdom Metazoa; phylum Chordata; class Lepidosauria; order Squamata; family Iguanidae; genus Ctenosaura; species Ctenosaura bakeri. Next base: position 33,809 of record CAOLHI010003785.1, read on the forward strand.
CCTCCCAATTAACTCTCTGCTGTCCCACCTTTTCAGCTACGTTCACCATCTCCCGGTTTCTCTCTTCCTCTTCCACTTTCCCCCTTTGTCCTCAGCTTACTTCCATTGCTGCAAAGTGAGCTCTGCGTGCCAAAGTAACTCAGCTGGAGGAGAAGGAGAGGAAGGGCCAGAATGAATGAAGAGCAGCACACAAGCAAGAAGAGGCTGCAGCAATTTGCTTTCTGCCTTCCCAGTAGGCTCAGGCAAAAGCAAGCCGCTGTAGTCTCTCCTCACTTGTGTCTTTTTCCTCCTTAGTACTTTTTTGTCATCTTGACCACACTCTGATGTTGCTTGTCTACTGGTTCTCATCTGTGAAATGTTGGAGAGTAGGATAATATTACAAGAGAGGTAGAGGGAAAAAATATTGTTTCTCATCCTTTTAGCATGCAATTCCTCCCAGACCCTCACGCACGGAGTGATGACTCCTGCAATGAAGCGATTTTTGTCCATTCAGGTTAACACTGTGCTTTTGGGCACAATTTATTTTTATTATTTTTTATTCATTATTATTTATTTGTATCCCGCCTCTCCGTATGGATCGAGGCGGCGAACAACTTACAAATAGCATGTATTTCAATACATTTCTATACATGCCCCCAACGAGCTGGGTACTCATTTTACCGACCTGCGGAAGGATGGAAGGCTGAGTCAACCTTGGAGCCGGGCAGGATCGAACTCACAACCTTGTGGCTTGCAGTACTGGCATTTAACCACTGCACCACCAGGTGCAAATTCAAATTCAAATTCAAAGTGCTGGTAATGACCAAGAGAGCCCTATATGGCTCCGGTCCAGGGTCTTTGGTAGAATGCATCTCCCTTATGAGCTGGTCCAGGCTCTGAGATCATCAGAAGCCCTTCTCTCAGTTCCACCATTGTCACAAGCATGGTTGGTGGGGACGCCAGAGAGGACCTTCTCGGTGGCTGCCCCAGACTTTGGGACTCCCTTCTCATGGAGGCCAGGATGACTTCCATTGGAAGCCTGAAACCTTTTTATTCAGACAGAACTTCCAAACAGAAAACAGGCTAGGGGGTGCTGTACAGTTTTTACTGGACTGTGTTTAAGGGATTTTTCTCCTGTCTTTTTAAATGCATTTTATTCTGTTGTTATTTTTGTGTGCCTTCCTTAGTGACCCTAAGGCAAACCTATCATGGGGCTTTCTGGGGCTGAGAGTGTGTGACATGCCCAAGGTCACCCAGGGGGTTTCCAGGGCCGATCGGAGAATTGCACCTAGGCCATTTCCGCACTACACTGTTGATAGTGCTCTTAATCCACTTTCAACCTCCTGTGGAATTCTGGGGTTTGCAGTTGACTGAAGCCAAAGAGGGCTCTGGCTGAAAATTCTCAAGGCTTCTCCCTAAACTGCAAACCCCGGGATTCCAGAGGAAGTTGAAAGTGGAATAAGAACACTATAACTGTGCAGGGCAGAAATGGCCCTCGTCTCCGGGCTTGTAGTTCAATGCTCAAACCATTGCACCAGACTGTATTTATTCTTTTACAGAAGTGTAATTGTTTTAACACAGAAAATAGTTTAATTGCATTTTAATATTCACTTTTTGTATTTGTTTTTTAAATTACGAACCACTTTGAGTCTCAATTTTTTTTGGAGAAAGTGCAAAATAAAATAAATAAATAATATGGAACCCTGGGAGATCCCTGTATCCTTTAAAGCCCACTGCTTAGGAAAAAAAATCCTTAAAAACAAGACACAGAACATCCAAATGTGCCCGTTAGCTGGAGGATTCTAGGAGCTGCCATTCCAAGAAGATAAGTTTTCCAGGCTCTGCTGAAGCTTTGCAGGGTTTTTGCACGTGCATTCCCATCATTTAAAGAAATAGGAGCCATAGCTTCAAGCAAATGATGCCTCTGCCTTTTTTCCCCTGATATGTCATCCTTTTTAACCTTGTAACCTTACTGCTATGCTACTTTGGAAGCTTCTTAGGTTAAAGAACCAGCCAATAATGCTTAAAATAAAAGTCCATTCTCTCTGATGCCCGTAAGAATGGGAACTTAAAATTTATTCAAGGAGCACATATCTGTTTCTAGGCACTGAGGGATGCCGTGTGGACCTTTCATTGATGCGCTCGATGCAACAGACAAACCAATACATATCACATTAAATATTTAGTGCCACTGGCAGTATTGATGACTACAATGATACTTCCAGAATTCTGATATAGGACTGGGCATCTGTGTTAAAAAGAATAGGATACGGGGGGGGGGGAAGGGACAGAGTAGCCTTATCTGTCATTTTCCTTCCAAAATTATTTCCAAAAATAGTTTGTATAAAGAAATAGAGAAAAAACACAGTGTAACTTCAGTTCTAGGGAAAGGGAAAGGGAAAGGGAAAGGGAAAGGGAAAGGGAAAGGGAAAGGGAAAGGGAAAGGGAAAGGGGGAAAGATTATAATAATTTCAGGTAGATATGAAATTTATTTTGTCAGCCTTTCCTTTTTGAAAAAATTAAGTGTCTCCATTCTTATTGCTCCACTAGAGTTTGCAAACTAAGAAGGAACTAAGAAGAAATCGACAACTAAGAAGACATCAATAACACAAAATTATTCTTGCAAAGAAGGAAAAAAATACACCTTTTTTGGGTGGTGCTAAAGTTGTTTTCCTACATTTGCTGGCTGACAATTCAGATGAGCTGGTCATGTTACAAAATCATCTTTTGGGAAGCTTATTCCAGATGCTGGTTGATTTTATAAAAAATTAACTACTCTGAATCATTTCTAAAACATCAGCTTCAAAATAAGGGGTTTTAGGAGGGTCGTGTCAGAACAAAACAATTCGACGTTGGCCTTAGTGGATTAGCTTTCTGGGTGACTGGAAATTATATATTTCTCTCCGTCTGTCTTGCACTTAATGTCATAAACCACTTGTCTATATACATATGTTGACAAGGGCTACAAAACCTTTTGCTACGGACTGGAAAGCAAAAGCTAAACCACTAACGCTGAACAGCCTTATAAAAACCGGGGGAAACTCTCTTGAGTGAAATGAACAGCGTTCCAGTTCTCTGAAATGAAGACTGTAATTGAATCCTAAATACCAGCGGTCACTTATACAATAAATAGAATTTCAAGCTCGCGTTCCAATTAGGATTTTATGAAGTTAGTGTGAACGGCGTATCTTCTTTCCTCCTCCTTTCAAAAATAACTATATTTCGTCTTACATGTTGCTTTATATGACACATGCAAAATGGTATTTATTGTTTTCGGCGTGTCTGTTTGCCAAAAAATGCATTCAAGTATGTTTCGGCACAGCCTGCCAGTGTCTTTCTTTATTTCTCAGTTGCTCCTGAAAACAGTTACACGGGGAAAAAAGCATCTTTGGCAGCCAAAGACACACACACACACACACAGATCATATAGCAATTCACCATGCGCTATGCTTTTCTTGGTTTTATGTGGTGCCTTAGATTCACATGACATTCGAGACAGAAATGTTGGTTTTTTTTTTCCAATTTGTGTTTTTCCTTTCTTTTGCATTTCTAAACCTCCTTTTGGTTCTGAATGTCTGCATGCAAAACATCTACGTCTGCAGTCGAACTGTGGATCCTCCCTTATACATTGTAATCCTTAGTGCTTACATTTCATGTGGCGTTCGGCACATCCGAAACCCTTTTGCATGCAATTATCAGTTGAACCTGCAGCATCTCTTGCACTAATGACTGAAGTAAATCAGAGAAGGGCTGTCATTTTCCAGAAGGGGTAGCAGCAATATTTCAAATATTATTAAAAATGGTTTTTAAAAACATGTTTTTTTCCTGAGTGCTGATAAACCCTGACAGAAAGAATCCTGGACTGATGAGAATTGTCGTAATTTGGGGCTTATTCTGCACAAAATTTGCATCTTCCTGTGCAGAATAAATGCTGTTTTATGCACAAAAAAACCGCACGTGAATTTTGCATGGAATGAATCCTGAATTGTGACAAGGCTTCAAAAATCATGCATTCTTGAAGACTTTCTCAAAACAGGAAAAAACTTGTTAAAATGACCCATTACTTCCTTGAAGAGTGAAATAAGTGGAGAATTAGATCCCTGTTTTCCAGTCCCAGCCAGGGGTTCCTGGAATATGGACAGGTCCGATGTCACACCAACAAGGAAAACTCCTAATGAGTAATGTGATCCATCAAGCTCTGAGACCATCCTTGTACAATGGAGTCCAGAAGCCATCCTCTTTCAGATTCTGCCCCTTCCTCTCAGTACAGAACACTAGACTTTGGGCTCGTAGCCTCCATCTCTGCAAAAGTTCATGAAAGGCACTCAACTTGTGCTGGTACATTGGCCCAATGGATGGGATTTGGAATCTCCAAAACCTTGGGCTCATGGGCCCCTGCCACCCCAGATTTCAAGTCTCAGGAGTGATATTCAACCCCAGTCCCTTCTTCCTTGGCACCACTGAAGTGTTAGGGGTCATTTCCATATGGCACTGCAGTCCTGCATTGGGGATGTGATGCCAGTGGTCCATGGGTCGCGCTTTTGCATAACATCACTGTAGTCCCGCAACCATCATATCCCCACATGTTGTGATATTTGCTTAAGAGAAAAAAAAATCCTTTAAACACCTGCAATCATGCAATGCTCCAATCTTTCCTGGCCATGTGGAAGAGGAGGAAGCACAATAGGAGCACACCTTTCTCCAGTGCAGCATGGGAAAGAGCTTGGCCACACTGCAGAAGGCAGCTGCATGTCGCTCACATTCCCTTCTGCAGAGAGCTGGCCAGATGTGGAGGGGAGCATTTCTGCTGTGCTCCTTTCCCAGGAAAGGTACTGCTGGAATTGCAACAGGACAACATGGGAGAGCATTGTGGTGCAGAAATGGTGCATGCCTGTATTTATCTTGTCCTGCTAATACACAGCTATACGCCTCTGAGTTTCTGCAAAGTGTTTTTCCTTCATCATTGACTGGCCATAACTGCCTTACAGGTCCTCCATCCTCCATTTTGCAAATCAAGAGATGAGTATTTATCCATTTTTTAAAAAACTCAATTTGAACAATACATAATCAGAACTTTCAGCTATGATATCCTTACTCCATTCTTCTTGCTACCAGACCAATTCTTCCTCCCCTCCAATTAAATGTCATAGTAAGTCCCAAATTCAACACAATGGTGGAAGAACATGGGGAAGGAAGGAATACAGTGGAAGTGGATTGTACCTGGTCATTAATGGGACACATTGCTACATTTTGTTCTTCACTAGAGCAGGCCATCCGGATGTACTTCAACCAGTTTCCATTTCCTGTCTGGTTGGCATCAACACAGAATTTTTCAGTGCTCAGGTCATCACCAGTCTGAAAGAGGAGACAAGAGCATAGGTTTAAGTAGAAGAAGAAGAATCACAGTAGAGAAATGTAATAGTTCAAAGCCAACAAAAGGGAGGGAAGGAGAAAGACCTATCTCAGAGTTGGAAGGGACTACAAGGGCCATCCCAGTCCAACCCCTTGCCATGCAGGAATGCACAAATAAAGCAGTCTCGAAGGATGCCCCAAATATTCCAGACTTCAAATCAACATGGAAAATTTAGCTGCCTCTTTAGTTTCTGCCTTTTCTAAGATACAAACCAGGGATTGAATCAGGGAGTCCATTGAATGAATACCATCACTTTCAAGACTGCAAGACCTGGGTTTGTGGGGTGGTTACTGCATGGGGTGCACCTACTTATGGCAAAATTTGCAGACATTTCATCTCGTGATCCTGCACACAGGAAGGATCATGTGAAGAAAAATTAGCAGCTTGGTTGCTCATGCAAACCAACCCCATCTCGAGAAAACACAGAGACTACATGGCTCTAACACCACAAGTTCTAACCCCCCTTTCCCCTGCATGTTTTAAACCTCTCTGTCTCCTGAGGCAGCTTTAATTTGGGAACCTTGTACCGAGATTTTAGTGCAATTTTCGTTCTCTAATAAACATGTTGCTACAGTACAGATTCTGGAACTGATCTTATGGTGTTAATGTTTCTTTGCCTTTTCATGACCCGAAGAACACTGAATTTAGCTGAATTTAGAGAAAGAGGAGTATATTCCATCTTAAAACTGAACTGTTTTCCTGAAGGGATTATTCCCTCCAGCTAAAGGTAAATCTACCCAAATTGATTTCTATTGATGTATTTGCCACAACCATTGCTTGAATCCATTTCTAGCCTTGACAATATGGGAGCAAACCCTTTCCTTCCAGCAAAGATGACTGTGAGCTTTTGTTCCACATGGATGTAAGTCTGAGGTTTTAAGGAGGGCTCATGTCTTCTCAAACGAAGCCCCAAATTTTGCTCTTCTTGTTCCTGCACAGTCCTGGGGATGTGGCCGTAGGAGCCTGCCTTGATAGTCTACACTCCATTTGTCTCATACATCAGAAGACAACATGCAAACTGACTGAGAACAACAATGCCACTTGTCTCCCGCATTTATTTTTAAAGTATCTTTTCCTGAAAAAGCTGACAGTGCTTTATTCACAGATGCCCGCCCAGGGAGGAGGAGGGTCTAGATGGCTTTTGGGGTCCATCCCAATGGTATTATTCCTGGCCATTTCCATGTGGCATCACAGTCCACAATGGCCGTGATCCATGGATTGCGCTTTCACATGACGTCATCATGGTCCCACTGCCATTCTGTCCCCACCCATTATGATTAAGGGATATTCGCTTAACAGAATCAATCCATTAAGCTGCTACAATTTTGCAATGCTCTTGTCACTGCTGGCCATGTGGAAGGGGTGGAAGCATGAGGGAGGGGCTTCCTTCCCCAGCACAGCATGGGAAAGAGGCAGGCTGTGCTGGGGAAAGAAGGTACATATTGGTCAAGCTCCCTTCCACAGGGAGCTGGCTGGGTACAGAGGGGAGCGTTCGAATCGCGCTCCCATCCTGGCAAAGGCACTGCTGGGACCACAATGGGAGGTCAACGGAAGGAGGTATGGTGCAGAAATGGCCTGCGAGAGACTGCATAAAGGCTTCTATGCCTTTCTGTTTGGTTTAATAAAGGTATTACTTCGATATGGACTTTATGACTCTTTTCCTTATGGTTAACACTGCTGCCCTTTTAGTTTTAAGCCCCAATAAAAGAGTACCTCTGAGTACACGCAAGACGCCTTTACCTAGCTACTGATCATGGTTAGCCAACACAGATTTAGAACTGTGGCATAAGGGATTTGATGTCTAGGGCCTGGCCTCTAGGCAAGAACGAATCCAAATTTTTCCTTTCTAAAAACAACAACAATGATGCTACATTGCACAGAAGCCTGGGTTTGATTAAGGGATGACATACTTTGAAATCATACTTCGGAGATGTGCCATGGCATGAACATAAATACTGAATCCCACTGTTACGAACAGTAACTCTTGCTGCAGACATTCTCACAAATATCTAAAGACACTAATGTGAGGCGTGGGAAATAAAGTGATGGAGGTGTTGACCTTTAAGTGTGTCCTTTTTTTGTCATTCCTTTTCTGTGCTCAAAAGAAAGAGAAAGAGACACACAGCTTCTACTTTCTTCACACAGGAAAGGTAACCAGTAATGTGAGAATATCTACCGGCAGGTAGCAAAGATTTTCACACCAAATCTTTCTGCAGAAGCGAGGGAGGAGTCTCAAATAATGTGCTGCCTCCCCAACTTGATTACTGTAATGTGCTACAAAATAAAGGACTGCGAATACAGTTTGGAAGATTCAGCCTGCTGAGTCAGTGCAAGGAGCTTGTAACCAATGTATGTGTGGAAGGAACTGTTCCACATGTTCTCTGTTTTGGGCTGAAATGCTTAGAGAGATTCATGCGATTATAAATGGAGATTGTGACGGACAATAAAGTAAGCTATGGAGAGTCATCTGTGGGCCACATGCAACAGTGATTTGGTACCTGTCACTTTTGGAGAGAAGAGTTCTCATAAACATGGAAAGCTGGCATGGGGAGGGAAGGAAGGAAGGAAGGAAGGAAGGAAGGAAGGAAGGAAGGAAGGAAGGAAGGAAGGAAGGAAGGAAGGAAGGAGACATACAGAAGAATTTTGCAAAACCAAAGGGGGATGATTTCATACAGTGTATATATCAGGGGTATACTGGGAGAGACGAAATCACAACATTGCCCCCCAGAGAAGAATTCTGCCCCCTCAAATGAAATTTTCTTTCTGTTCCCCACATTTCTAGCATCCTAAACCTCATTTGGGCATTTAGAAATACAGTTTAGCCATGCCAAGGGAAGGAGCAAGCCAAGTGGCCAAGGGAGCACAAACACGGCAAATAAACGGTATCTGAGTTCAAATCATTTGCAGAGTCTCACTCTCCACAATGGTCAGAAATTTGGCAAATGAAGGAAAATTTAATTTGGAGGAGCAGAATTCTTACTCGGAGGGGCCATGCATTCATCCCTGGTGTGTACGCTGCACATTTCTTTTGCAAAGAACAAAACAAAACAGAGATGCTTGTGGCACAGGGCTAGACTGCAATCTGGTGTTACTGATTTGTAGATAATGAAAACCATTCCTTCTAGGAAATGGCTCCTTAGCCTGTTATCACTTGTAAAAAGAATTATGTGAAATGAAAATAATAGCTGTAGATTATGAAGTGACTTGTACATACATATATCATGCATTTAGTGAAGTTCTGAGCCTACTATTTGTCCTATGCGGCTTTCCCTATTTTCTTCCCATCTCTTGTTTCCACCCATTTCCAGGATCGGCACCAGCAAGTCAGAGAATTTTTGCCCTGGTGCCGCCCTGGATTGACTACTGCAGGTCTGAGTGATTCAAAACCTCAAAACCACAAAGCGTGCTTGTTATTTTCATTAATCTAAGAAGTACCACTCTGTCCATTTCCAACACTCAGGGTGTGAACGCTATTGCTTATGTATTAAAGAGAGTACCTTCTATACCCAAGACGGTGCCATCATGCTACACCTTGGGAGAAATGCAACAAATCTTTACAAAGGAACCCTAAGGCATGGGGAGGGGGTTGAGGGCATACTCAGTGGGTGCTGGATGGAATTTGTGGAATGGAGTATCGTGCAGAATATCATGCCTGGCACTGAAGTACCCCTCACTACGTAAGTTTATATAGGTACTACTTCCTGTTCCAAGCATCCAATGGAGAGATTTGGACCACCCCACAAATGAACAACAAAAGACTGGGGCCGGCGTCCTCTTGGGAAGTTATGTCATTGTAAACTGACTTTCGCCATTTCCACCCTACACTCTTATAGTGCTATTATTCCACTTTCAACATCCTGTGGTTTGCAGTTTGGGGAGAGGCATTTAGAGTTCTTAGCCAGAGAGCTCTTTGGCCACAGGAAACCCCAGAATCCCACAGGAGGTTGAAAGTGGAATCAAAGCACTGTAACAGTGTAGTGCAGAGATGCCTATGTTGCTATACGCATCAAGTCATTTCTTTTTATGTTCTCTTTTCCTCCTGTTTTTTATTAGATAAAAAAACAATAAAGAATACAATAGCACTAAAGCGGTATACAACAGCATACAAAAAATAAAAATAAAATTGCACAACAAATGGAAAACAAACAATAACAAAGGGAAAACAATGCTACAAAACAACTACAAATCTACAAATAGCTATACAGTTGGTTCCTGCCCTTGTTGCAAACAGGTCCGAGCAAAAATGTGGACTTAACTATTCAATCTTTGCTTAAAATCCAAGTTGATTTTACCAATTTCCACACTACATTGTTCTAGTGCTGTTATTCCCCTTCCAACCTCCTGTGGAATTCTGGGCTTTGTAGTTTCTTGAGGCCAAAGAGGTCTCTGGCTGAGAATTCTCGAGGACCCTCCCTACACTGAAAACCCCACGGTTCCATAGGAGGTTGAAAGTGGAATCATAGCACTATAATAGTGTAGTGTGGAAATGGACTCTGATGCAGGACCTTGGTCTGGATTTCGTCTTAAAGTTTGGGCAGCAGCTTTGGGACCCACATGTGGTGCTGCTGCCCTTTTTTATCCCAGCTCTCCAGACTTTGCTGGTAGTTCATAACATCCAAAACTTGAATGAAAGCAGAAGCTATTGAGGTGGGCGAGGGGATGGGGTTTTGTCTGCATTTGGAGTTTATTTGAAACGCTGCCTCCAGCTTCCTGTTTGTTTGATCCAGGAGTTGGCTCCAATGTGTTCATTCAGCCAGGATTCCAGGAGAATCTGCCATCACTTAAGCTAATGGAATCTTTGGGCTGGGTTCCCAATGAAATGGACCCAACGTGTGTGCCTGTCGTTGATGCCCCAAGCCAGGTCATTACAAAATCCCTCTGTACATTAAGGTACAATTTCCAGCTTGTAGACTGACTTTGACAGCTTGGCTAAATTTTACTTGGCATAAGTTAGGAAGATTTTTTTTTAAAAAAAAATAAATAAATCTTGTTAATGCATGTAATAAGCATGCATTAAGTATTTAATAGCCAAAAAAACAAAAGTTGCTATTAAAATTGCAGATTTTTAAAAATGTCCCAGTGTTTTTAGAAAAATGATAATGTTATTTGGTTATCTCTGTGCCACCAAAACCTTTTGCAAGGTCACTAGTTTTATGTTATTTTTTGTTTGTTTGTTTGTTTGTTTGTTTGTTAGGAGGGTGTGTCTATTGGAAAGGAAAGACAGACAAGAGATATGCATGCATAGCTGGGTAACCATGGGGCTGTTCTCTGAAGTGAAGGGAAGCAACACAATACCTTGCTGGTAGGTCCCTGTATGTCTTCATCCCTCACCGCCTTTGCCTCTACATTCCATTCTGCAAACCCGCCCACACCACCTTTCTACATGGTGCTGTTCTGGCTATAGATAGACTAGCAGTTTCGTGCACGTTTTTCCAAACAGACACAGTTTGTCTGCAATCTTCCCAATGTCTGCATTCTAAGGAGCATTGTTTGCAATGTGCACCCTCATGCACTAAAGCCATTTCTGCATACTTTCCTAAAATCTGAACTCTCTGTGCACACTTTTTCTTAAATGCATGAATATGTCCCCGTGTGTGCGCATACATGGACATGCACAAATATGTGTACACATATTTTATCTAATGAGTCTGGCCACAACCTTCATAAAGTGCACTTTTCAGGGTCCAAGTGCATTCCAGTTTTTCCTTTGGTCTGAGGACAGCATATGTTAGGTATGTTCACATCAAAATGCAAACTGCCTGAAAATTCTCAGTCATTCATGCACCAAAATGATTTAGTGTTGGTTGGATAGAATAGGGTGGGCAACTCTGGAGAATCCAGGGGGTAAATTTGAACTTTTGATGCTACATTCAGGTTTCCACCACAGGCTGCCTTAGTATTGCCAAAACAGGAAGTGGTAGGAAGAAACCTTAGAAATGATTTTAAAAACCAACAACATGCCAGATAATACATATGTAGGCTATGTGCCTCACTTGCAAGGAAAATTTTGTTTCTTGGATTGCGGATGTCTATTTTGTGCAAAAGAACTGGGAGGGGCACCTCTAGCAACCCACAAAAATTAGTGGTACCACCATGCAGCCTGTAGTCCATGTGTTACGACCGAGGATTTACCCTCTATCTGAAGATAGAAAGGTATTGTACAATCCATGAAAACAATTTAAAACAGCCATTGAACCATTTAAAACAACCTTAAGCAATCTGACACCATTTAAAACCAATAATCATTAGGGAGAACTTTCTGATGACAAAAACTTTTCAGCAGTGGGATAGATTATCTCAGAAGGCATAGGGTCCGCCTTCATGGGAGGTTTTGAAGCAGATGTTGAATGAACATTTCTCAGCAACGTTTTAGCAACGGATTCTTACCACTGATAGAAGCTGGACTGGATGACCTTTGGTTACTCCGTTAAGCTATAACAAACAAAATCAAACTAGATCCCATGGATGAAAAACAAAGCCATGGTCAAAAGCTTCAAACTCTTGGGTAAACCGACAGTGAGGTAAATGTCATAGAGCTAGAAGACACCCCAGGGGCCATCCAGTCCAACCCCCTTCTACCATGCAGGAATACACAATCAAAGAACTCCTGACAAATGGCCTTCCAGCCTCTGTTTAAAACCTCCAAAGAAGGAGATTCCATGGCACTTCCAGGAGGCAGCGTATTCCACTGTCAAACTGCTCTTACCATCAGGGAATGTTCAGATGGAATTTCTTTTTCTCAATTTTGAAACCGTTGTTCCATGTCCTAGTTTATGAAGCAGCAGAAAACAAGCTTGTTCCATCTTCCATGTGAGATCCCATCAAATATTTAAAAATGACTGTCACGTCACCTCTTAACCTTCTCTTCTCCGGGCTAAACATGCCCAGCTGCTTAAGTTGCTTCTCATAGGTCATGGTTCCCAGGCCTTCTACCATTCTGGTCACCCTCTGGGCATGTGCCAGCTTTTCAAAATCCTTTCTGAACTGTGGGGCTCAGAACTGGAAACAGTATTCCAGGTGGCGTCTGACCAAAGCAGAATAGAGTGGCACTATTATTTCCCTTGAAAGACAGTATACTTCTATTAATGCAGCCTAAAATTGCACTGGCACTTTCTTTAGATGCCACATCACACTACTGACTCATGTTCAGGTTGTCATTTACTAAGATTCCTAGATCCCTTTCACATGTACGGTGATCACGCTGTGTGTCACCCATCCTATATCTGTGCATTTCATTTTTTTTCTGCCCAAGTGTAGTCCCTTATATTTCTCCCTGTTGAAATTCACTGGGTTAGTTTTGGCCCAGCTCTCTAATCTGTTAAGATCACGTTGAATTCTTCAGCACTGTACTCTACGACATCACAAGGACCTTGTATTTCTCAGGAGTCCGAGGGGAAGCCACTCCAAAGTCTTGAATTTCTGTGGGTTTATTCTAAGCATGACTAAGTCAACTCCAAGACTGACTCTAGGGAAAATAGTATCCCAGCAAAGGGACATCATTGGTCCTCGCACCGCCATTTTATTCCATTTTTTAATAATTCTCCATTCCACTTTTAAACTACTCTTCCATTATTCAATTGCTTTGGAATGCCTTCCCTTTGGACACCCGATTGGAGCCAATGTCCAGCTCATTTGGATGCTAAGTTAAAACTTGTCTGGTCAACCAGGCATTTGAAGCTCTGAGGCATCTAGGGGGCAATTTTCCACTTTTGAACATAATGACTTGGTTTGTATTGAGATAGGAGCTGGTGGGTTGAGAATGTCTCCAATAGACAGACGTCCCACCAAAACAGTAGAAAGAACTTCTTCACTTTGCAGGTGGAATAGACTATCTCGGAGAATTCTCTGGGATAATTTCCAACTCTGTGATTCTGTGATCCTTCCAAAAGAAACCACCAATGTCAGCTTTAGAAGAAGATACCACCCCCAGGGCACACTTGAAGGAACTGGCAGTGTCACAGACGTGTCTACTTAACTGTCTACTCTAGAGAAGCAAGAAATAATAACATGAGTTCATGCAGCATGAATAAATACAGAACTGCAGATTGCCAAAATGTACCTCCTGATATTATAGAGATAAATCATATAGTTTTAAAAAATATTTTTTCCCAAAAACTGAATAAAATGGAGGTGAGGGCACCAATGACATTCATCCCCTAAGAGACCTTGTCTCCTAGGGCCAGCTTGGAAGCTAATTGACACTACACAATTATAGTGGTATAGAATCATAGAATCATATAGTTGGAAGAGACCCCAGTGGCCATCTAGTCCAATCCCCTGCTATGCAGAAATACCCATCAAAGCATTCCCAACAGATGGCCATCCAGCCTCTGCTTAAAAACCTTCAAAGAAGGAGACCCCACCACACTCCCAGTCAGCAGATTCCACTCCCAGGCAGCTCTGGCCATCAGGAAGTTCTTCCTGAGGTTCAGGTGGAATCTCTTTTCCTGCAGCTTGAATCCATTGCTACATGTCCTAGTCTCTGGAGCGGTAGAGAACAAGCCTGCTCCCTCCTCAACATGACATCCCTTCAAATATTTAAACCTGGCTATCCTGTCCCTTCTTAACCTTCTCTTCTGCAGACTAAACATACCCAGCTTCCTAAGCCACTCCTTATAGGGCTTCATGGCTTCCAGACCCTTCACCATTTTGGTCACCCTCCTCTGGACATGTTCCAGCTTGTCGATATCCTTCTTGAATTGAGGTGCCCAGAACTGGACACAGGATTCCAGATGAGGTCTGACCAATGCAGAATAGATTCCACTTTAACCACAGGTCGTTCCTCCTGTTAAGATATCTTATACTCCCCATTCCGCGAGACATCAAAATTGTCAAGAAATATCATGTTTCGTATAGAACTGAATGCTTAGGACTAAAAATAATTTTGGGAAAAAGGCACAGGCTATAAGTGTCTCACTAGGTCAGAGGTGGACAGGTCATAAATACAAGAGGGTTAGGCAGGAAATCCAATGTATGGGCTTGAGATAATCCTCTGAGCAAAGCCAGACTCCAAAAAACAATAGATGCCAAACAAGGCAACCAACGGCCAACATCCTGCAAGCATGTCCCATAGAAACTCTCCTTTGCTCCCTTACTTGTCCAGACATTAAGAAACTATCATGACTCCCATCAATGCCTTGTCACCTACAGCTGAGACAATCAGGCCATTCTGGATCCCTTTGTTTGCTCCACCAGAGAGCAATTAACATGCATCCTTTCAAGATAGGAATAGGGTATATAAGCCCTAGCTCTGAGCCCAGTTGCATAGGGCGGGGGGCTGATTTGCCCCAGGCAGCAACGTTTCTGGGGCATCCTGGTCCATAGCCATGCCCCCATGTGCCCTGGCCACGCCCCCACACACCACAGCCATGCCCCTGCATACAGTGGCCACGCCCCTCATGCTATAGCCCTGCCCCCTCTTGGCCCCCCCTCCACACACTCCAAGCTCCGCCACTGTCTGAGCCTGGCAACTCATAGTACTTTGGATGCAGGGTGGCATGTTATACTGCATGAGGGCCCCCCAGATTCCCATTCTCTGTGCTACCCATGTGCCACCACTCGAGCCACTCCTTTCCAACCTTCTTCAGCTTCTGGATTGGTCAATATTGCCCTCTTCACCCCAAATCTCCCTTTGCCCAACCTTCCCTACCTTTCCCTTCGGTAGCCTTGCACGGTTCATGAGCTTGCTTGACTTTTTGTGTCTCTCTTAATCCCTCAATAAAATACATTCTGTAAACTTCCAACTGGAGTCGTACAGTTCTTACTGGTATACCCAGCTGAAAAGATTATTCCCTCTTTCGCAGGCTTCTTGTTGAGCTATAATTCCCCACATTTCAAGGAGATGCTGGCATTGTGGGTGGACCCAGAGGTCCCTCACCTTTTGAGGTAACACTCTCATGGAATCCTGGGAGTTGTAGTTTAGGGAGGGGTATTTAGGATTCTCAGCCAGAGTACTCAGTGCCTCCCCAAAGCCCAAGATTCCATAGAGTGCGGACACTGCAGTTATAGTGGGATCATAGAGCTACAAACTACCAACAGCATATGAATGGGGCCCTGGTGTGGAGCTAAGCAACAGCACAAAAGTGGAGTCTTTTGCAAGCTATCCTCGCAAAAAAAGGCTTACAGTCTCATGTCAGCGAACATCACAACGCCGAGGCAGTTGTGATGAGAAAACCACCCATCTGAAAGCTGTTGTGGGTTTTCCTTTTCTCAAAGTGCTACCATGAAACTGCAGGAGTTCTCAGGGCAACGGGCTGCTGGGTATCACAAAGCCGACCGCAACTTTGCACAACCGAAGCAGAGAGTTCTGTGTTTGAAAATTGACAGTGGAGGAGAAAAAAAAAATGCACACACATCCCCCATGCAGCTGCTATTAGCAGCAAGGAGAATGGTGTTTTGGTAAGGCAGGAAGCAATGCTTGAAAAGAAGAAGAAGGAGAAAAAAAATAGGTGCCACTGTTGTGGGAAGAAGCCCAGTCCCTATAACCTTTTAATTTGTTGTTTTGCCTCTCTCTCTCTTGTTTAACCCCTCAACCGCAGAATTTAATCTGATGGTGAGCTTCTGTGGTTTGTTTCTTCTTGACATTCAACCTTTCGTTTTTGTAGAATGTGCAAACAAGGAAAGCCTGTGAGAACAACCGAAATCTATATAAATAGCCTCTGTGATATCATAAGTGGCTATCATGCTCAACAGGGGCCAATTCAAATCACGACTCAGTGCTGAAGTTCAGGGAGTGTCCTTGGAGTATCACTATCTCTCAGCCTGACATACCTCAAAGGGTTGCTGTGAACAAACCTCCCTTCCTATATCCCATGTAAACTTTTTTTATGCACCGACAATTTTGTTGTTCTTTTGGGGGGCTTTGCTTGTGTGACTTGGGCCCTTTTCGCAGCTCCGGCGCTCATGCGACGGAGGAGGGCGGCTCGCGCAAGAAGCCTTCTCCGGGAGGCTACCGCTTCCCCCTCCTTCCTTCCGCAGGCGAAGGAACGAGCGGGGAAGCGGCAGCATCCCGGAGGCAGCAGCGGCTCGCGTGTCCATCCATCCCCCCTGCGCGCGCGAGAAAGGCGCTTGTCCTGTCCATCCCCCCCGCGCACGTGAGAAAGGCGCTTGTCGCATCCGCCCCCCCGCGCATGCGCGCGAAGCAGGACGTGTCGCGTCCGTCGCGCTAGCACCCCGCCCCGTCCCTTCCTTCCGCAGGGGCGGAGGGAAGGAAGTGCGACCCGGCCGGCTCCCCGACGCTCCGCACAAGAGGTAAGTGCGCGCGGGCGCCGGGAGCATTGTACGAGCGTGGGTGATTTTCGCTTCGAAGCGAAAATAAAAAACCCGCGCTCGTGCCGCTTCAGCCCCATGAGCCCGGTGGAAGTGGGAGTGTGTCGTGTGGAGCGACGCTCCCACTCCCGCGAGGCTCACGGGGCTGTCGCGCGAGAAAAGGCCCGTGCGAAAAGGGCCTTGGAGATCTTCTTTTGGCATCATCCGCAAATTTGGTAGGAATACAGGGTATTCTTATCAAATTTGCAGATGACACAAACTAAGAGGGGTAGCTAATACCCCCGAGAACAGGATCAGAAGTCAAAATGACCGTAACCCATTAGAGAGCTGGGCCAAAATTAACAAAATGAATTTCAGCAGGGAGAAGGTCTGAGGCCCTTTCTGCAGCACCCTCTCATCGTCATGGTCTTATCTTTCTCCTGCCCTCCAGGCGGTGCGATCACAGGTTAAATCATTGACGTAATTGTACCAACACCCCTCATTTACCTATCCTGTGGATGCCACAGAAGTATGATGACTGCGCTTCTTGCCCCAAGGCAGCCAGGGAAAGCACCTAGCTCTGCTGCAGAAAGAAGAGTCATGGCCATCACATTCCCATTGTTACTGAGGTCCAGGCCTACCCGGAGATAGCACTTGATATCGTCTTGATATCAAACCATTTGGCCCTCCTCTGCCACCCCACTCCATTTGTTTGCGAGGCCTCCAGACAAGCACGTAAACAGGCACGGCTGATAATTGCTGGACATTCCATTCCCCATCTAGGCAGGCCGAACAGAGCCGGTTCGTTGCTTCAGGGACCCCTCCGTCAAACACCCTTTTGCTTATTCACGATACTAACAAAAGCACCCCTGCCCCGAACAGGTAGCCGCACAAAGCCGTGCCAAGCGCTCCATATTTGCATACTGGCTACACTATTGTTGATTCAGTGCTAAGCCGATCATGTTAAACTTGACCTTTTCCAAAGCTTTGTCCCGCTCCAAACTTGCATTGTTCTCACTGAGTAAGGCATGGCCTGCAGTCACAATTCAACCTATATAAACCCCCCGATTCTGAGACCACCTCGGATTGCTCTGGACTTCCATCCCGCCTTGCTGCCGCTTTGTCTGGTGAACCGTCCCCTCAGTACCATGTACTGAGACTCCATATCCATGAACTCAGTCTCCAAACTTCTTCAGGACTACGAGACAGGTGTCATATCACTCATGTCCCCTGAAAATCCCTATTTCCAATCCTTCCATTAGCTGTGTGATTCTTTACTGTTCTTTACTGTTTGTTTGTTTTTCAATAAAAACATCGTTTTTGCTATTTTAAAACTGTCTGACTGAGTGACTGACCTGACCCCGTAGACGCTGGGTTGCAACATCCTGCTACGTTACCCTGCCTCTCGCTAGCTTTAGTGAGTGCTCCAGCTAATTTTCCCCCAAAGTTGCGTTATTGTGGTTTGGTTATTTGGGCGCCCCTTCCGGGACCCCCAGAGAACAGGGTAACACCTTTCACAGGAAGCTAGCCTGTGTGGAGGGAGTGCTTCCGTCACACTTCCCTCCCAGCAGAGCCACTGGCCCTTTTCGCACCTTACCTCATCGCGGCAGTGGGGAGTGGTGCTCACGTGAGCAGCCACTCATGCGAGCTGCTCACGACAGCCCTTTTTGCCTCCCACATGCCTTCCTTCTAGCGCGACCATTGCACGAGCGCCCCACCCCTTTCTTCCGCAGTGCAGTCTGGGAGTTGTAGGCTGCGTGAGGGGAAGGAAGCATGACCGGGCTGCCTTGCCGACACATGGCACAGAGGTAAGCGCGTGAGGGCGCCGCAAGCATTGCACGAGCACAGGGCATTTTAGGCTTAAAGCTGAAAATCAAAAAATGTGCGCACACCCCGCTTTAGCCTCGTGAACGTCGCGCGAGTGGGAGTGGGTCATATGGAGCGCCGCTCTCACTCACATGACACTCAAGGGGCGCTCGCACACACAAAAAAGCATGCGAAAAGGACCACTGTCGGGATCCCCACTGGATGACTTTGCGAAAAGGTAAGGTGCAGAAAGAACCTCGGGTACTACACTTGGGCAGAAAAAAAGTCAAATGCACAGATATATAGGATGGGGGACACCTGACTTGACCACAGTACATGTCAAAGGCATCTGGGAGTCTTAGTAGACAACAAGTTGAACATGGCCATTTCCACACTATCCCCTTATAGTCCTATTACTCCACTTTCAACCTCCTATGGGATCCTCGGGTTTGCAGTTTAGGGAGGGGCCCTGAGAATTCTTAGCCAGAGAGCTCTTTGGCCTCCAGAAACTACAAACCCCAGAATTCCACAGGGGGTTGAAAATGGAATAATAGCACTGTAACAGTGCTGTGCGGAAATGGCCCATGAGTCAACAGTGTGATACGGCAGCTAAAAAAGCCAATGCTTTTTTCTTTTCCAACTCTGATTCTATACTTCTACCTTAGCAAACCACTTCCCAGTTTTAGGAAACCTCTAGAGAAGGGAAGATGGGGTGTAGATCTACGAAAGTGCTACAAATAGACTTCCACAAGAATAAAACACGTGGATGCAGAGGCAGCAACAACCAGCAGAACTCAGCAAAGCCCAAGAAGCTCGAAAGGAAGAATGCACGCTTCTTTAGACCAATCTGGAGGAGCCCAAAGTCTCCCTCTCTGGGGGGGTTCCCTCTACCCCTTCCGATTCTGCACTTTTGCCGTTCCCTTGTGCTCCATCCCACTCCTTCTTTTGTGAGCACAATGGTGCCATTTTGGCTACATAAAGAACAGCATGTCAAGAATGAGTTTGCTAATATCATACAGAAGAGGACAAGCAAAATGTTTCCTGTCTGATTTGGAAGGAATAAAAGGGTTAGAGCTGTATACTCCCCCCTCTTAAATATATGATTAAGCTACTGTGGGGAAAAGAGCTGAAATAAAATATTCATAAAATGATGATTCATGGAGAGTGAATGAATAGAAATGATTGTCTGCTGTTCTTGCTCAAAATATTAGATCATCCAAGCAAAAGGTGGCAATTTGGTTCAAGGTGTTGTTTTTTTAAAAAAAATCATTTTGTTTTGTTCAGCTCTAACATGACATGACTCTGATGGTGCACGGCTGGAAACTGCAGTTTGAAGCATCAGTTTCCATTATCACGTCTAATAAGCAACATAGGTGATAAATATATCTGAAGTCTATGAACTGCTGCCACCTCGCATCAAATAATTTATTTGTTTATTTATAGGGAAATATAGTTCCTGACCTTCTGGTATTTATGTGCCAGTCAGAGCGACTAACAGTGGTTAGGACTAATCATAAAATGCAACAAAATGCCAAAACAGGAACAGCAATTTACTGTATTTCCTGGTATATAAGACACACCCTTGGATAAGACGCACTCCATTTGCAAACAGTATTATTCGGAAAAAGAAATCAATCTTATATGCCAGCAAATACAGTAATGTAAAGTTGGGAGGGGGAACCAAGTGTTCTTCCAGATACTTTGTACCCTCCAACTGCCCAGGAGTGGCAGGGACAGTCCCAATCCTCTCTTGTGCCATTTTTTTCAGCTGCTTTTAAAGTGTCCCAATTTCTCTATCTGTCTTCTCTCCCTTTCTACCTTTATCCTTAACTTAGGCCATTTCTGCACTACACTGTTAGTAGTGCTATTATTCCACTTTCAGCACCCTGTGGAATTCTTTGTAGTTTACTGAGGCCAAAGAGCTCTTTGGCTGATGCCTCTCCATAAACTGCAAAATCCACTTTTTAGAATCATAGAATCATAGAAATCTAGAGTTGGAAGAGACCCCAGGGGCCATCCAGTCCAACCCCCTTCTGCCATGCAGGAACACCCTCAAAGCACTCCCGACAGATGGCCATCAAGCCTCTGCTTAAAAACCTCCAAGGAAGGAGCCTCCACTACACTCCGAGGCAGCAGATTCCACTGCCCAACAGCCCTGACTGTCAGGAAGTTCTTCCTGAGGTTCAGGTGGAATCTCCTTTCCTGCAGCTTGAATCCATTGCTCCTTGTCCTGGTCTCTGGAGCAGCAGAAAACAAGCCCTCTCCTTCCTCTACATGGCATCCCTTCAAATATTTAAACATGGCTATCCTGTCCCCTCTTAACCTTCTCTTCTGCAGACTAAACATACCAGCTCTCTAAGTCTATCCTCATAGGGCTTCATGGCTTCCAGGCCTCTCACCATTTTGGTCGCCCTCCTCTGGACTTGCTCCAGCTTGTCAATATCCTTCTTGAATTGGGGTGCCCAGAACTGGACACAGTATTCAAGATGAGGTCTAACCAAAGCAGAGTAGAGGGGTACCAGGACCTCCCTCAATCTAGACACCAGACTCCTATTGATGCAGCCGAGAATTGCATTGGCTTTCTTGGCTGCCGCATTTTGCATTAAAAAACTCCAGTCCCCCTCCACCTCTCCACCTCTAGTCTGTTCCAGTTTGTTTGTCTGTCTGTGATCTCCAGCAATATCCCTGCTGTGACATTTGATGGGTCTTGGAAGTGAAAACATTTCCCCCGTGTTGGCAACCCATTATGGACCACAAGTCCGACCTAAAAGGAAACTGTAGCTTCCTACCGTCTTCCTGCTTTCAGAGCAATTCTGGAAGAATTCTGGAGGCTTCACTCTTAACTTGATAGCCTCAGATTTTGGACACTGGCCAGTCAGTCCCTTGTCACTTAAAAGTTAAGTGGCCAGAGGATAAGCAAACTGGGAAGACAAAGCCAGAAGGCCCTGTTAGGTCAGGAAAAGCAAATTTGCATTGCTGTCTTGCTTCCTTTGCCCTCTGGGTACTCCATTTCCAACCCTAATAACTCTCCCCTCACTTAATACAAAGTCCCCTTTGTGGATGGATGATATTCTTAAGAAGGGCCTTTGCCACACAGAATTTGAGTCTGCAGGACGATGTCAGATGTACGTTCTAATAAATAAATCAAACACACTTAAGTCCTGGAGTAAAAGATCCTTCATTAGACACTCCAATCACCTTGGGTTTTTGTTTTTACCCCGATGCCAAGCTAAGTTTTTATTGGATCAGATCCAGTGATCCTACAGCAGTGTAATGGGTTTCTCTTTTCCCCCCTCTCCTTACGGACAAAAGACCTTTTCTTGTCTTCAAGGGGCTGACAAGTTTATCCAAATATTCTCGGCTTACTACTAGCCCCTTTCTGAATTGATCGGCTCAATAAAAAGGACACTTTGTGTCTTTACAAACTGGGCAACACCCCAGCGAAGGACAGCAGGGGAGAAAGGAAACTTGTTTCGGCCATCTCGTGACGTCAAAGGAGCAGAGACGAAGATGGCACCACCAAACAAGGGAGGGATATAAAATCAGGCAATATTTGGCACTTCTGTCTTGCAGCTCTTCGACTGTAAGCCTACGGAGTTCGGTTTCCACATCATTCTGCCATAAAAACAAACAAGTGGAAATTTACACCAATTTTCACATCGCCTTGCCTTATGTTTTCTGCAAGCCACTCTGCTTCATTGATGCATTTTTCTATGGAGCTCTCCCTAATATACACATTTTTGTACTTAACTGTCACCATGAATTGCTAAAAACACAAATAAATGGGTCCTAGAGCAAGGACATTTCTGCACTAGCCTGTTATAGTGCTATGATTCCTCTTTCAACATCCTATGGAATCCTGGGGTTTGCAGTTATGGGAGGAGCCAGCCAGCCCCTCCCATAACTGCAAACCCCAGGATTCCATAGGATGTTGAAAGTGGAATCATAGTGCTATAACAGGCTGGTGCGGAAATGGCCCAGATCAAGGATCCAGCATGGTGTAGCAGTTTGAAGATTGGACTATGATCCTGGAGATCAGGGTTTGATTCCCTGCTCAGCCATGGAAAGCCACTGGGTGACCATGGGTGTGTCACATACTCTCAGCCTCAGAAAATCCCATGAGAGATGTACCTTAGAGTCACCGTAAGTTGGAAATCACTTGAAGGCACACAACAACCACAAGAGCAAACCAAGCCTGACCTCTCCCTAGAAGCCAAACAGAGGCTGTTGTACTTTGGCCATATCATGAAAAGAAGTGACTCCTTAGAAAAGACAGGCCATTTCCGCACTAGAGTGTTATAGCGCTATCATTCCACTTGCAACATCCTACGGAATCCTGGGGTTTGCAGTTTTGTGAGGGGCCAGTTGGCGCCTCCCGAAACTGCAAACCCCAGGATTCCATAGGATTTTGCAAGTGGAATGATAGTGCTATAACACTCCAGTGAGGAAATGGCCACAATTATGCTTGCTAAGATGGAAGGCAGTAGGGAAAAAAAGGAAGGACACATTGCAGACTGATAAACTCAATAAAGGAAGACACATCCCTGAATCTGCAAAACCTGAGCAGGGTGGTTGAGGATAGGTCTTTCGTGCATAGGGTCACCAGAAGTCGACGTTGACTTGACACCATTTAACATCAAATCCTTGAAACAGGTAGGTTTACAAAGACCTTTCACTTAATGCATGCATTTTTGTATGAAGTTACCGAGCTGAGCTAAGAACTGCAGCACAGACTTTGAGGAAGGGTACAACCTAGAGGATAAACCATGTACTGAACCAGGCCCACAAAATGCTTCAGAGCGATGCTACATTGTGATTCAGTCTCTGATATATTTTGTATTTCTGCTGTGACTGCCCACAGAACAATCTGACATCTGAAGTCAACTGCTTTATTGATTATTATATTGTATGGCTTACTATGAAACACACAAAGCAAAGGACCAATAAGCAAAGGACAAAATTAAAGTATGTACAGTCCTTCCTCCACATTTGTGGCTTTGACCTTTGTGAATTTTATTATTTGTGAGCCACAGAAATGCTTTCCCTCATTCTCCTCCTCCCATTCCCTTGCCTTTTGCCTGGTCGCATGTGTCTTCCTTCTTCATGCCTGACCAAAAGGAAAGAGGATGGGGAGGGGGAAGGCATACAAGTGCTTCCTTCTCCATGCGCAGTGCTCCTCCCCTATGTCTGGAGAACATGCATGGGGGAAAGGCAAGGAAATGGGGGGGAGAATGCATGCCTCCCCCTCCT
Organism: Ctenosaura bakeri; assembly: GCA_948474755.1. Taxonomy (NCBI): domain Eukaryota; kingdom Metazoa; phylum Chordata; class Lepidosauria; order Squamata; family Iguanidae; genus Ctenosaura; species Ctenosaura bakeri. The sequence goes on from CAOLHI010003785.1 coordinate 57,504, forward strand.
TTCAATTGCCTTTTGCCCAGATACAGGGAAGAAAGGAGGGGGCCTCCTCCCAATTCCCTTGCCTTTTCCCTGGGTGCAGAGAATACGCACCAAGGCAAAAGACAAGAGGGGCAAGGCTGGGCCAAGGCAAACAAAATGAAATTCAACAGAGAGAAGTGTAAGGTCCTACACTTAGACAGAAAAAATGGAATACAGAAATATAGGATGGAGGACACATGGCTGGATAGCAGTACATGTGAAAGGGATCTAGGAGTCTTCATAGACCACAAGCTGAACATGAGTCAGCAGTGTGATGCGGCAGCCAAGAAAGCCAATGCAATTCTCGGCTGCATCAATAGGAGTATGGTGTCTAGATCGAGGGAGGTACTGGTACCACTCTACTCTGCTTTGGTTAGACCTCATCTTGAATACTGTGTCCAGTTCTGGGCAGCCCAATTCAAGAAGGACATGGTCAAGCTGGAGCAAGTCCAGAGGAGGGCGACCAAAATGGTGAGGGGCCTGGAAGCCATGGAGCCCTATGAGGATAGACTCAGAGAGCTGGGTATGTTTAGTCTGCAGAAGAGAAGGTTAAGAGGGGACATGATAGCCATGTTTAAATATTTGAAGGGATGCCACGTAGAGGAAGGAGGGTGCTTGTTTTCTGCTGCTCCAGAGACCAGGACAAGGAGCAATGGATTCAAGCTGCAGGAAAGGAGATTCTACCTGAACCTCAGGAAGAACTTCCTGATGGCCAGAGTGGTCTAGCAGTGGAATATGCTGCCTCAGAAGCATGGTGGAGTCTCTTTCTTTGGAGGTTTTTAAGCAGAGGCTGGGTGGCCATCTGTCGGGAGTAATTTGAGGGTGTTCCTCCATGGCAGGAGGTTGGATTGGATGGCCCCTGGGGTCTCTTCCAACTCTACATTTCTATGATTCTATGAAGGCATGTGTGTGCCTTTCTTCTCTGTGTGTGGTGCTCCCCCTCCCATTCCCTTACCTTTTCCCTGGGTGGGGAGAACACGAGCAGAGGGCAAAAGATAAGGGGATGGTTGGAGCAGACATGAGCACAGCTTCCTTCTCTGCATGTGGTGCTCCCCCTCATATTCCCTTGCCTTTTACCTCAGTATGGAGAACACACCCAAGGCAAAAGGCAAGGGAATCGGGGGGGAGGGACATGTACCTCCCCCACCATTCTCTTACCTTTTGCCTGAATGTGGAGAAGGAAAGCACGTATGCCTGCACAAGAGGCAAGGGAATGAGAGGAGGGAGCCCTGGAAGGGAATAGATGGAGCACGGGGGGAGTTATTTGCCTTTTTTCTACTTTTGCAAGGGTTCTGCACCCCAAACTCTAGGGAAAGTGGAGGGGCCACTGTAAATGAATTGTGGGATTCTAGGTAATTTTATCCTAACAATATCTTTTAGAGCAACGGTTCTCAACCACTGACCCTTCACCTGTTTGGTACTTCAACTTCCAGGAGCCTCTGCCAGCACAGACAGTGATGATGGATTCTGGGCCCTTAAGTCTAAAACATCTGGAGGACCAAAGGTTGAAAACCTCAGTGTTAGGACATTTCTGCACTAGACTGTTCTAGTGCTATTATTCCACTTTCAAAATCCTACGGGGTTTGGAGGATTCCACAGGATGTTGAAAGTGGAATAATAGCACTAGAACAGGCTAATGTGGAAATGGCATACATTTATTTCTTAGATATGTTGTTGGGCTAAGAAAGCAGTGTGTTATCCACTATCCACTATCACCATCACTCTGTTGCCTCACACACACACACACACAGGGTCCCATGGCTGTTTGCTATTTTGTATGTGTTCTCCGCTCTGCTGTAACATACTGATTTGTGGCAGTGCTGGGAAAAATCTGCAAAGTGAGCATCCTCGCATAAATAGTTTGCCTCGTGGTGGCAGCTGAATTATTAATCACCCCAATTTAAAGTTGCCTTCATGGCTATGTACTGGAATTCAACATTAAACACCAGCCTAGCATTATAAAACAACACTGGAACATTGCTGCAGGACTGGCATAGAAGTACTTCTTGTTGTGTGACTCCTAACTTAGGGTGACCCTAAGGCGAACCTATCCTGGGTGTTTCTGTGGCTGAGAGTGATTCTGATTCTGATGAACCTTTATTAGGCATCCTACAACATATACATTTACAATAAAACTTCAACAATCATTTTTAGAAAGTTTAAGCCATACGTTTGTTGCCTCCACCAGAAAGTTGGCCGTTAGCCTAGTAATATGCAGATTCCGATCTTCCAATCAGTATTCCGCTGATAACCTATCCAAACAGATATTCCTTTCCAATAACCTCCCTAACAACTTTTTCCTTGGAATTATATACAATGGGCAGAACAATACAATACGATGGAGAACGTCAGGAGCTTGAGCACAATGACATATACGATTCAGAAAAGGGGTCTGTAGATATCTACCCTTGGTCACATCTGAGGCATGTACATTCAACCTTGCAAGTAGGAAGGGCCTTCCTTGACACCAACAATGAGAGAGTTTGAAAATAATCTGGAATCCTACCCTGCAAGGGGGGAATACCGAGCATCAACCGGGAACAAACTGTCAACGCCAAGGCGTGGCAGGCAGCCAAGAGCCAGCTAATAGGTCTTTTCCCAGATAAGGCAGACAGGCACTAAATCAAAGGGCTTTACTTCAGCAGTGGGTAGATAAGGCGGCAGTAAACTGAAGAGACTTTTTCAGCAAAGATATTCCCTGGCTGTTATGTCACAGCCAGGCAAAACAGCAAACAGAGTCCACGTACCACAGAGTTTGTTCCTCAGCCGGTCAGGCAGCGTTCCAGGAAGCAAGGCAAGGGTCCCAGTAGCCCAGCAGGCACACCCAAAATGGACAGTTGTAAGCCAACAAAGACCCAAGGCTGAGTGAGTGCTTTTATTAAGCAGGCCCTCACCCAGGTGCTACCTCAGCTGGAGCTTGATTGCTTGGTGTTTCCTATTTAAACGCTCTGACCTTTTGAGAGCACTCTTTTGCTCCCGATGCTGCTGGTAAGTAGGCACCTGCTCTTGAATCTCTGGGTCTAAGGCAGCCCCTGGCTCCATTGCTGGGGCTACTGGGGCCAAGGGCTCTGTGTCCAGGGCAGCCTCTGGGGTGGGCTGTGCAGCAGGCTCCATGGCGGCCTCTGGGGTGGGCTCTGCTGGTGCAGCAGGCTCCATGGCTTTGAAGCCCTCTGGTTCAGACTCAGAGCTTGAGTCCTGGAGTGCCAGGGTCCTGACACAAACCTTAGGAGGTGTTGGATATGACAACTGATATTCCTTCTCTGCAAGGCAGGCCCTGATAGTTTCAAGACACTCCTTTTCGGTTGATAAGAGGAGAGAATCCATATTTAAACCCCTAGACATTATTTTGCTTTCATAAAATGTAGCCCACCTGGTGCAGTAAACGTCAGATTGAAGGAAACATAAAAGGCCAGATCTATTAGGCCTAAAATGAATCTTAAACCATTTCAGTGGTTGAGAGTGTGTGACACACCCAAGGTCATCCAATGGGTTTCCATGGCCAAGTGAGGACGGAGCCCTGGTCTCCAGCATTGCAGTCCAATGCTCAACCGACAAACCTTTTCGCACGGGGTTTCTCTTGCGAAATAGCCCCGTGAGCCTCGTGGAAGTGGGAGCGTCACTCTGCATAACGCACTCCCACTTCCGCGGTGCTCACTGGGCTGAAGCGGCGCGAGCGCGGATTTTTTTATTTTCGGCTTGAAGCGAAAATAAATGGCGCTCGCGCAAGGCTCCCGGCGGCGTCCCGCACTTACCGGAGTGTGGAGCACCATCGCAGGTGGGCCTGTCACACTTCCTCCCCGCTTCCGCCCCCCGTGGCACCTACAGCTCCCAGGGGGCGCTGTGGAAGCTGGGGGCGTGGCTGAAGAGCGCCCGTTGCGCAAGAAGACTCCATGTGCTGTAAGGAGGCAGGGGGAAGTGGCGGCGTTTCGGGAGAGGGTTCTTGCGTGAGCCGCCCTCCTCCGTAGTGCAAGCACCGGTGCTGCGAAAAGGGCTTACAACACGATGCTGGATCACACCAGAAGTATACCAGATATATAAAGAATGTAAACTTTAGATTTTTGGAGATTGCCAAAGAATAAGTTTGGGTTGTGCCAAAATTGGCTTCTTTCCTTCTTGCAAACAGTTCATATTGCTTAAACATTAACACCTAACTATTAAGTCACACCTTTTATCCCATAATTATTAATTGCTACTTATCACTTTAATCGTTTACTTATTCCATTTCTCAAGTTCCTAATTCATTGTTGATTTACTCTCAATTACTTTACACTAATGATCCCTCCTTGAAAAATAATAAGTTATGTAAGAAAAAACATTTTAAAACAACAAACTGAATACATCCTTTAAATCTACTTTTGTACTTCTCATATTAAAATATTTAATTTTAAATAGTTTTAAAATACTGAATTTTAAATAGTTGTAAATTTGTAAATAGAGAGGTGCTTCTTTATGTAGTTTTATCTATAGTCTGCATTAGGAAAGCTGGAAGCTCCCTTTTAAAAATATTTGTATTGTCTTTAGCTATCTTTCTTTAGTATTTAGTATTTAGTATCTTTTCTTGTTTATATTTTTCTTCTTTCCTTTGTTGGTCTTTTACACCTACAGTTGACCCTCCACATTCGTGGGTTCAGCACTTACAGATTTGATTCACAGGTTGTTTTTTATTTATTAAATTTGGTGATATTGATATTATTTATTAAATTTATTGATAAAAAAATTCTTAATGTATTTGACCCTCCTGTGGAAAGAAAATGTTTTCTCTAGGAATCTGTAGGTCTTCCTGCATGATTCTGTGATCCACTTGCAGCAGAAGTGGATCACAGAGTGACTCTGGAGGACTAGAGATTCCTAGAAAGAACTCTTTTCTAGAACTTCCGCTAGAGGTTGACCATAGAATTACATTGAAGGACCTAGAGAAGAGTTGTCGGGTAAGAAAAATAGCATTCATGATTTTTATTTCTTTTACTTTTATTTGCATTTTTTTCAATGCACTTGTACAGGGCTCCTAACCCTTCTGAAAACAGAAGGCTCACTGTATTGGTGGTTGCAACTTGTGCCTGTTGTTTTGATTGTATATACTTTGAAAACTTCTAAAAAAAAAGTAAAAAAAAAAAAGCATGTAGGGAGAAGGCACAGAGCGACTTATTTTTTTTATATTATTATGGTCACGGACCAGCACAACAGAGCAACATGCTGTCTGCATAATTCCACTTCTGCTACGATTAGCAGAATACTTTTGCTGTGCAACACTGGTTTTTTGGCCCTGCAAGCATAGGAAGACTTACACATGCATATGTCCTTAAGTATATGTGCCAGCCTCTGTCTCTCTCAAAATATAGAGAATTAGCATATATACCCGGCGTTACTCAGGATTTTCATAGAATCATTGAAATGTAGAGTTGGAAGAGACCCCAGGGGCCATCCAGTCCAACCCCCTGCCATGCAGGAACACCCTCAAAGCAATCCCGAGAGATGGCCATCAAGCCTCTGCTTAAAAACCTCCAAGGAAGGAGACTCCACTATACTCCGAGGCAGCAGATTCCATTGCCGGACAGCCCTGACTGTCAGGAAGTTCTTCCTGAGGTTCAGGTGGAATCTCCTTTCCTGCTGCTTGAATCCATTGCTCCTTGTCCTGGTCTCTGGAGCAGCAGAAAACAAGCCCTCTCCTTCCTCTACGTGGCATCCCTTCCAATATTTAAACATGGCTATCCTGTCCCCTCTTAACCTTCTCTTCTGCAGACTAAACATACCCAGCTCTCTAAGTCTATCCTCATAGGGCATGGCTTCCATTTTCTCATAGGTAATACTTGTTAGAACGATTTGAGATCCTGTGTCTCTAGTTACCCAAACTGTCTTGTCCAGTACCTGTAACGTTTCCCCATATTCCCCAATCCAATCTGTATTTGGAGTTATTAACATGCAGAGGTTGGGGCCCTGAGGGAATATGCTGCCCTCCTCCTTGCTGCTAGGCCTCATCTCCATAGCAACCGGCCCATTCAAGACAGACACAATTGACTGAGGTCCAAGAGCTCTCTGACTGAGAATTCTAAAGGCTGCCGACCCCAGGATTCCATAGAATCTTCTTAGGCAGCCAATCATATGAGGTCTTTGCCTGACACAGCCAATCATATGAGGTCTTCACCTGACACAGACAAACAGACAAACATTGACTTTTATGCATCAGATTAGGTTCACAGTCCAGCATAACAGAGCAACATCCTGTCTGCATAATTCCACTTCCACTATGATCAGCAGAATACCTTTGCTGTGCAACACTGACTTTTTGACCCTGCAAGCGTTGCAAGACTTACACATGCCTATGCCCATTTCCGCACTACACAATTATAGAGCGATTATTCCACTTTCAACCTTCTGTAGAATTCTGGGGTTTGTAGTTTACTGAGGCCAAAGAGCTCTCTGGTTGAGAATTTTAAATACTCCTCCCTAAACTGCAAACCCCAGGATTCCATAGGATGTTGAAAGTGGAATAATTGCACTATAAGAGTGTAGTGTGGAAATGTCCTTATCTGTATGCAGCAGCTTCTGTCTGTTCCAAAATACGGATAATTTTCTTTCTCTCTCTCTCTCTTTCTTTCTTATTTATCCAAAAAAGTGAACCCGATTAGCCACACCAAACTTCCCCAGAAAAATTCCCATAAATCTCCTTGCCTCAGCCTTATTAGAAGGAGCGGCTGCCAGGTTACAGAAACCCGGCTGGCCTCTCCTGTCCTACTCCGTGTGATGCCTATTGGGGTTGCTCAAAAGCATGACTTGTTAGGGACGCTGCATGGTCCCGAATGCCACAGGTGCACCCATATAGGCATTAGCGAATGATTAGGCCTCGTAAAATATATGAATGGTGTTTCTTTAAAAAGCTATAAAATTTTATGGAGGAAAAAATCCATGTGCAAGGTTTTTTTTTTCGGTCTTCTCGATGGCCAGTCATTCAGAATTTCATTCATTTCTGTCCGGGCCTCCATAATTAAAACTGTGGCAAGGGTCTGGTTTCTATAATCTCCCCACATCTGGCCTTCAGAGATGAAGCCGAAGTAATTGCCCAGGCAGCAAACAACCATTTTCCCATTTATTGTGCTTTCATTTTGTCCGTGCGGCGGGGAAGGGGGAGAGGTTATGGAGGAAGGAGGAGGCTGACGATCATTAATGGACGTCGTTCGGGGGATTCGAGGGTAGAAACCAGTATTGCTGGGTGTTTGGAGTTGCTCTCCTGCCCTTCTCGGCGTGAAACGTTTGATGCCGACAGTCCCTGTTAATGCGCGGGTTGGACATCAATCTATGGGAATGAGATAATTATAACAAGATTGCCTGAAAGCGATTTCTGAAAGGTGTGCGCGTACAGACACATGCTTTTGCGTATGTGGTTTAAGTGCCGAGAGGTGTTACATTCCCCTTCGGGGCACAAAAAGTAATAAAAAGGGTCTCCCATTAAGAATCTTGTTCATCTTCTGTTGCCCGTCTCCCCTTCCAAAGATCAAGGGCGTCTATAAAGCATCCAGAATTCAAACCGTGATGGATCCTAAGTTGCACATTTCCTTAGCAGTGGATGGTCAAGGAGTGAAATCTACCACTCAATGTATCTTAATCATCATGGACCTCTCTTAAGACTTATATGCTCTTTCCTTTGGGATGCATTTTTATACTGTTGTGTTTTTATTGTTGTATCTTGGGATTGCATTTCTTGATTTTATTACTATGTATGCAAATGGCCTATGGCCCGAGCATTAATAAAACTACTGAATGGTGCTTATCATACGTGCCTCTTGTTTTGGGTCGTCCCACTCAAAAACGGCTTCACTTGTACTATCAAAGGCCATTTCCACACTCCACCATTATAGTGCTATTATTCCACTTACTCCACATCCTGTGGAATCCTGGGATTTGTAGTTTAAGGAGGGGCATTTAAGAATTCTTAGCCAGAGAGCTCGTTGGCCTCAGGAAACTACAAACCCCAGAATTCCACAGGAAGTTGGAAGTGGAATAATAGCACTAGAATAGGGTAGGCTGGACATGGCCAAAGACAGCTGAATGTTGATGCTGTGCATTCTACCATCACCACATTTGTACTTTCTTTTTTGAACTACAAATTCCTGAATGCCAACAATGCCATTTACAACACCTTGTTTCTCCCCACCTTCTGCACCATGACTCTCTATTCTGCTTTGGTCAGGCTTCATCTGCAATCCCTTCCAATACATATTCCATTCAGCGTGGGATTTGCTACTATGAAATGTGGTAATGGCCACTATCTGGGATACAAACATTGCATTGTTAAACTCTAGACCCATTTCCGCACTAGGCTGTTATAGCGCTATGACTGCACTTTCAACCTCCTATGGAATCCTGGGGTTTGCAGTTCTGGGCACCACAGGTCAAGAAGGAAATTGATAAGCTGGAATGTGTCCAGAAAAGGGAGACCAAAATGTTAAAATGCCTGGAAGCCATACCCTTTGAGTAGAAGCTTAGGGAGCCTGGTATGTTTAGCCTGGAGAAGAGAAGGTCAAGAGGTGGCATGACAGCTATGTTTAAATGTTTGAATGGATGTCCTACGGAAGTGTCTTGCAACAAGGGCTGTGGATCTCCACCTGGAGCTTGGCATGTGTGGGAAGCAAGGAAAGGCAATTCTAACAGGACTTAGCAGGGGGTGCAAGCAATTTGTCCCAGAAAGGTCAGAACCTAGACAAGGTACTTTCAAAAACAAAATCTCCCAGACTGGCCACTGGTCATGCCATTTGGGGGGGGATTCTAGAAACCGTAGTCTTTAAAAATAATTTTTACAAGAGGAGGTTCAAATCTAAAGTTTTATATCACGGACACAACAAAGACAAGAGAGAGAGAGAGGTGGAAAGATTAGGTGCAAGTCACTAGCTCTCCTCTGTAGCACCCAGCTAAGGTATGAGGCATCGGATTCCCTCTTGGTCGTCAGTAACTAGGGCCATTTCTGCTCTACACTGTTCTAGTGCTATTGTTCCACTTCCAACCTCCTGTGGAATTCTGGGGTTTGTAGTTTCATGGGGCCAAAGAGCTCTCTGGCTGAGAATTCTAAAGACTCTTCCCTACATTGCAAACCCCAGGATTCCATAGGATGTTGAAAGTGGAATAATAGCACTATAACAGGGTAGTGAGGAAATGGCCACAGAAGTCCAGGGCCATTTCCGCACGACGCTCTTATAGTGCGATGATTCCACTTTCAACCTCCTATGGAATTCTGGAGTTTACAGTTCCGGGAAGGGCCAGCCGGCCCCTCCCAGAACTGCAAACTCCAGGATTCCATAGGAGGTTGAAAGCGGAATCATTGCGCTATAAGAGTGTCATGCGGAAATGTTCCAGTTCTTGCTTCCTTCAGGTAGACTTCTATATCCTGTTCCCCTTTCAGGTCTCTTCTGGCTGGCATTCATTTGAAGAAGAGGGAGTGTTTTGCCACATATTGTTACAAACACATGCTAGCACACATCTTTCCATTGTCACCCATGGAAAACTGGTGGCTTGGCTTCTGCCACATTGCCTTGTGTTTCTTTCAGCCTTCCGCAGTCTGGCCAGATCTTGAAAGAAACAAGTTGCAAGCAATGCCATTACCTGCAATGAACTGCATTTTGGAAACAAGGGCATAATGGAGTCACATTTCAGAAGCAACGTAACAGTCGGAAACAGAAATACATAATTGGAAAAACACATGGTCCCTAGTTACTTTTAACAGTTACCGTTAAAGGTATTTTTAGAAACATTAAAACAGTTTTTCAAGTTTTATGCCATTCTCTTATTTGACCCTAATAGCTTGAACCCCTTGCTAAAGCCCATCATAATCCCTCCTAGATACCCACAAGGAATTAAAAAAGTAGTGAGGAGTGTTACAAGTTACTTTTTCATTACTGCATTGAGTAAAGCCAATACGTTACTTTCCGAAACGATAATGACCAATGGGAATAAATTACTCTAAGAAGTAACTTTCCACATTCCACGCCTGACTCGCTGCTCATGGTGAGAACTAGATTGCAATATATTCAGTCATTTTTTAATGTAGATTAATCAACTAGAATGGCAGCCCAAAAATCTATTTTTAAAGATCTATTTTTAAGAAGTCTATTTTTATCTATTTTTAAGAAGTTAGACAATTAATATGCAAAATGAAGGTGCTGTGAGAAGAGATCAGTTCTCCAACAGTTAACCATTTGCATTTTCCTTGTAATCTGCTAGAAATCCAGGACATGGAGGTGGAGATGGTTGCAAAGGCACCTAACTTATTGGGATCAGGAGCGGATTGGGGCACTGAGGATAACAAGTTTAAATACACTTCAAGGAAGTAAGAGATAAAATGCAAAGCCGGAGCACCGCAGTTGTACACACTGGGGTTTTCCTAGGGCTTTTTTGCTATAAGGTCAGCTTGGTGACTTTGGAAAAAAAATTCCCACCCATACTGCCTACTGCTGACTACAGAACAAGATTGTACAATACAAAGCTGGGCCTCATTGTCCCACGCAGCTATCTCCCTTCATAAAAGGCTATCTGTGCTTCTGAATGGCACACTGTGTAACGAGACACTGACGGGATTGTTGAAACAGTGTCTTCACTAGAAGTCAAACAGAAAAGTTCATCCCACCCTGCCACCCCTCTGGGGTTGGGGGGAAATGAGCGTATGGAAACTCCCAAGTGGATGGTACATTTCTTTCTTTCTCCTTCTTATGGGAACATCACCAACACATCTGGTATCATTTTAAGACGTCCAGAAGATGTTCCACCTTGGAAATGGCAGGAATACCTCGGGGATGGGTGGAAAACAGAAAACTGAGGGCTTCTGTGTTAGAAATTCAAGAAAAACAGTCCAGTGGCTGTTAAGTGTCCGTCTAGCGAGGCAACAACCAGGCAGCACTTGGAAAGGGGGGAAAAAATAGGCAAATGGTGTGCAATCCCTTCCAATACATATTCCATTCAGCGTGGGATTTGCTACTATGAAATGTGGTAATGGCCACTATCTGGGATACAAACATTGCATTGTTAAACTCTAGACCCATTTCCGCACTAGGCTGTTATAGCGCTATGATTGCACTTTCAACCTCCCATGGAATCCTGGGGTTTGCAGTTTCGGGAGGGGCCACCCAGCTGCTCCCAAAACTGCAAACCCCAGGATTCCATGGGAGGTTGAAAGTGGAATCACAGTGCTATAACAGCCTAGTGTGGAAATGGCCTAGAATTAGCTTCCACAGATTTAGAGACAGCTACCAGCTTGAATAGCTTTGAACACGGAAAAGACAAATTCATGGAAGAACTTGACCAATATGGATGGAAAAGGATTTCACTGAATTTGACAGTCTTGACTAAAGTTGCCAGGTGAAATAAGAGATAGGCTTCTTGACTCTTTCATGATTATGTCAAAGGAGAGATTTCAGTAGCTGTTGTTTGCGTACCAAGGGTTGCCTGCTAAAATTCCCTTCTTCTAAACAACCTAGGAACTTTAGGCCATTTCTGCACTAGCCTGTTATAGCGTGATGATTCCACTTTCAACATCCTCTGGAATCCTGGAGTTTGCAGTTTCGGGGGGGGGCAGCCGGCCCCTCCCGAAACTGCAAACCCCAGGATTCCAGAGGATGTTGAAAGTGGAATCATCACGCTATAACAGGCTAGTGCAGAAATGGCCTTAGTTTCTATAACACTAGTCCTCAACCAACTCCAGAGATTGACCAAGAGAAGACAGAGGCCATTTCCACACTACCTTGTTATAGTGTTGTTATTCCACTTTCAACCTCCTGTAGTTTAATGAGGCCTAAGAGCGCTCTGGCTGAGAATCCTAAATGCCCCTCCCTAAACTGCAAACCCCAGGAGTCGATAAGATGTTGAAAGAGGAATAATAGCACAACACTAGTGTAGGGTGGAAATGGCCATGTACCCCATCTCAAGAAGCTACAATTCTGCAAGGCTTACAGGGCGCTTGGGAAAAATGAAATGAGTACAAAACCATGTTCACATATCAACAGAGTTTGAGAAGAAAAATACACACAAACATGGTTTAGAGAAGGGGTAAATGTGTACCTCAGGGAAAATGCGTAAATAAATTAATAAATACACATTTGGGCTAAAATGTGTACAAATTTCAGTTCAGGAAGGAAAAAAACACAACCAAATTGAAAAAAAAAAGATGAGATAGATATTTAGATGGGATTGTAAAAATGTGACAAAATTGAAATGGATAGACTTTCAGGCCTTTTTCGCACGGCATTTGCCATGCGAAAGGGGTCTCTGGAGCATTGCACAATTGCGAGGAGCCGTCCACATGATGCCCTTGCAGTTGCATGATGTTGCCAGGGCCAGCAGGCACTGATCGTGCATTATTTCATTTTTGGCTTTGAGCCAAAAATGGTGTGCAATTGCGCGTTGCTCTGGGACCCCACATGCACTTACCATGCATGCGGAGCTCCAGAGCCATGGCGCTCATACTTCCTGCCCCAGCGCAGCCTGGGAAAATCCCAGGCTGCACTGCAGAAGGAAGAGGAGGGGATCTCGCACTCCCTACTTGTGAGCAGGTAGTGGCAGCGGAGCTGAAGCAACGGGGAGGTGAGAGCCTCTCAGAAGAGGCTGCTCATGCAATCCCCACACCCCAGCTCTGAGAATAGGTCAGCTGCGGAAAGGGCCTCAGAGTTCCCATTGATCAATAGCTACCATTTCTGAAGGGACTACTGTACAGTATCTCCAGCACCAGAAGTAATTAATGCAAACTACTGGGAAACAAAGAGAAGGGTGCTCCTGCCCTTCTTGTGGGCTTCCCAAAGACATCCAAAAAACAATCCAGTTGAGAGATCAAAATGTTGGATTAAAGAGATCCAGCACAACTCTTCCCAATCAGAAGCTCTGCAGTGCTTTGTTGCTAGAGGGCATCTTCTCATGGAAAGAAAAGCCTGTCCACAGCTATAAGCAATGACTGCCAAAGGCATTCTCTAGGTTTATGGTTCTGAATACCAGCTGCTGGGAAGCAACAGTGGAGAACGGCTATTGCTTTTAGGTCTTCCTTGATGGCTTTCCAGATATACTGTGGGTATTAAGATGCTGGACTAGACAGGCCTTTGGTCTGAGCCAGCAGGGCTTGTCTTATTCCTCAGCTTTGCAATTCAAACTTGCCCTAGGCCATTTCCACACTAGTCTGTTATAGTGCTATTATTCCACTGTCAACATCCTATGGAATCCTGGGGTTTGCAATTTAGGGAGGGGCCTCAAAGTGCAAACCCCAGGATTCCATAGGAGGTTGAAAATGGAATAATAGCACTATAACAGTCTAGTGCAGAAATGGCCCTAGATTGGGGGAAAGGGGTGAGAAAAGGATGTCAAGGAAAAGCTAACCATATTTTTTTCTGTTTTGCCCCCAGTTAAAACTCACATCCCTGTCCCCACTGCCCGTTCTCCATGAAGAACAACCTTATGGTATCAGATACTTGACAAACAAGAGGAAAGGTCGCCTCAGTGGTAGACTTCCCTACGTTAGATTTTTTTAAAATTAGGATATATGAAAACAACATGAGAAAATACAATCTAACAAACAATACAGAAAAAAGTGGGGAAAAAACTAAAATGCAAGAATTAAAAAAACTAAACAAAGCTAAAAGTAACTAAAAAAGTAACTACAGATAACTAAAAATTGGTTCTCCTCTTGTAGCAAACAGCTCATATTACTTAAGCAAATGCACCTATTAATTCCGTAATTCTGTTATGCTTATTACTTATTACTAACCATGAGGCATTTCCACACTAGACTGTTATGGTGCTATTATTCCACTTTCAACATCCTATGGGATCCTAGAGTTTGCAGTTTAGGGAGGGGCCTCAAGGTGCCCTCCCTAAACTGCAAACCCCAGGATCCCATAGGATGTTGAAAGTGGAATAATAGCACTATAACAATCTAGTGTGAAAATGGCCAATTTATCCATGTTAAATGATTTAAAACAAAGACCAGAGAATAGATGATAATCTGTCCGGGCTGCTGCAGCACGCGTAAGAAGCTAGATTAGATGACATTTAAAGTCTCTTCCAATTCTGCAATTCTGTGATTCATTAACCGAAATAGATGACACGAGAAGTTTAATTGAAAAGCAGGCACAGTTGACTTTGTAGGGACACTGTTACACTATTGTTGTTCTTAGGAAAACTTACCACACTGGGGAACAGTCAACATACAGTGGAACGATGACCGGTTCTATTACTGAAAATGCAGTCTTATATAGCCAGGATAAATCATGCACACAGATTTTGCTTAGCAGTTTTAAAACAATGCACAAAACAATATATTTAAAACCTGAACCAACAGAGGCAAGCAGGCATTCCTTGCCAGGCCTCTGCCTGGTAAATAATTGACCCTGGCAATGTCTGTGTCACAGCGAGGGTGAAGGTGGAATGGGAGAGAAATGCCTGAAGGTATGCTTACAGTTTTGCCAGGACCTTTACTGGCTTCACATACCAGCGGAGGTGTAAGGGAACAGTGTGTGTGGATGGTTAGCACCAGCTTCTATGAGCCACACTACCGCCTATTGTTAAAATTTAGACATGACAAATGGTATCTGCAACCGAATACTGTAATATATAATGATGATCTACTATACTGTTCAACAGGAGGCGTCCTGGTGGACCACAAGCTGAACATGAGTCAGCAGTGTGATGCGGCAGCCAAGAAAGCCAATGTGATTCTTGGTTGCATCAAAAGGAGTATGATGTCTAGATCGAGGAAGATAATAGTACCACTCTATTCTGTGTTGGTTAGACCTCATCTTGAATACTGTGTCCAGTTCTGGGCACGTCAATTCAAGAATGATATTGACAAGCTGGAGCGTGTCCAGGAGACGGTGACCAAAATGGTGGAGGGTCTGGAAGCCATGAAGCCCTATGAGGAGTGGCTTAGGGAGATGAGTATGTTTAGTCTGCAGAAGAGAAGGTTAAGAGGGGACATGTGTAAATATTTGAAAGGATGTCATGTTGAGGAAGGAGCAGGCTTGTTTTCCAATGCTTCAGAGACTAGGACAAGGAGCAAAGGATTCAAACTGCAGGAAAAGAGATTCCACTCAAACCTCAGGAAGAACTTCCCAATGGTTAGAGCTGTCCAGCACTGGAATCTGCTGCCTCAATGGAGTGTGGTGGAGTCTCCTTCTTTGGAGGTTTTTAAACTGAGACTGGATGGCCATCTGTCGGGAGTGCTTTGAGGTGGGATCCTGCGTGGCAGAAGGAGGTTGGACTGGATGGCCCCTGGGGTCTCTTCCAGCTCTATGATTCTTTGATTCTATGATTTCACAGATGGAAACCAGAACAAATGTAGCCAGGCACCCTCAGAGTGTGGTGGCAAAAGTTTTTCAAGAGGAAGAACAGACAAGCTGGGAGAGGCTCCAGCAGTTTGCTTTTGCCGTAGCCTATTGGGAAGGGCAAGATTCCACCTCCTTCTCCTCTCTCCCTTTCTGAGTTGAGTTCAAACTACTTTTGCACTGTGAACTCGGTGTGAAGCAACTAAAATAAACTACGGACAGAGGGAAAAGTGGGAGAAGGAGAAAGAAACTGAGATATTTTAAGAGTAGTGGAGAAGTGGGATGACAACGGATTGCCTTGGACTGTCCCAGCCAACTCAGAGCATTGGGAAGGTATGTTCTTCATGCTTCCATCCAGCCCATTCCATTGCAATGTGGTTATCCGTTTCCTCCGCCCACAACAGTCTGTGAACATTTTATGACAAATATAATCCAAAGCATGTCCAATTTTTTTTTAAAGGATGCTGTGATGATGAGAAAGACCTCTTTCTATCTCCCCAGAGAGCATCTGCCCATGAGATTTGGCAATACTCGGGCCAAATCTCAGCGGACACACAGTGCATCTAGTTGATAGCCGTAGTCGGAACAAAACAACATTATCTACGCAGTGTAATGGATTGCATCTTATTTCTTAAAGTAGAAGCAAAACTCCCACATGTGATCCTGCTTATTATACTCTCCTTGAGATCAAAGGAGACAGGAACATGATGAATTGGACTGTGTATTCAGACTGATGAAAATATTTTCATTGCTATGTTCTCAATGAAATTATGGCACATTCTCCTCCTTGCCCACTGAATCACTAACATTTCTAATTGGATGTGGTAGTTTAGTGGAACTGGCAGTGATCCTTAGTTGGAGGGGGAAAGAAACCCCCAAAAGGTTCTCGACTCAGCAATGCTTGGCTCTGCCATTGCTCCACAGCCTGCCAAACAGCAGTTAATGGGCTAACCGTTATTAATTTGTCAACATTCTCTCTAAGTAGCTATTCAGAAGCAGGAGCAGAAATAGTGTCTGCAACCAAAACAGAAAGCATGCAAAACAGTGCAGGAAATATTAAACATCTGTCACCTTATTCCGTTCAAACGTCCATTTTAACAGACTCCAAAGCTTACGCCTTAGTCCAATAATCCACCTGAAACTTGCTGAATGTCAGTACAATCCTAATTTGAAGGCATACCAGCTGTAGGGATCATGACTGGGTGGCATGGTCCTTCTGTCAGAAACAGCCTTCTCTGCCGGCTGATCAGAGATCTGCCAGCAGAGCAATCTGCCAGCAAAACTGCTCTGCTGGCTGATACCATCTTGCAGAAGAGTTTTTAAAAAGATAAGGAAAGGAGCTGAGGTTTGTCAAACTTTCTCCAGTTCAGGGATGCAATGCAAAGGCCAAAACAAAGCCCAGGATGAGGGTACTTCTATGTAAATTCCAACCCTTCTAAGCAAGGACGGCTTTTTATGCAACTCAGATTCAACTGACGAGTGTTGAGTCAGACTCTTCACCAGTTAGGACTGTGGCTGTACTCCGTGCAGAAAGGGAAGAAGGCCTGGCTGGCTCCAGAGGGCAAGAAATGGTGCTCAGATTGCAGGGCTGCATATTTGGGCCATTTCCGCACTACAGTGTTATAGCACTATTATTCCACTTTCAACATCCTGTGGAATTCTGGGGTTTGTAGTTTTCTGAGGCCAAAGAGCTCTCTGGCTGAGAATCCTAAACGCCCTCCTTAAGCTGCAAACCCCAGGATTCCATAGGAGGTTGGAAAGTGGAATAACAGCACTATCACAGTGTCGTGCGGAAATGGCCGTGGCATGCCAGAAAATACCACTTCACCTTTGGCAGAGAGAAAGTAGAAATACTCCTGAAGATATAAAATACGATGTATGGTGATGGGGGAGTAGAAAACACAGAAATGTGAAAACTGCCCTCCAAAATACCACTGTGTTTCTACTGTAGTTGGTACAAAATGCCCCTGTGCTATTTCCCAGGATACTGCTGTTGTTGTGTGTCTTCAAATCATTCCTGACTTAGGGCAACCCTAAGGAGAACCTGCCATGGGTTTTTCTGGGGTTGAGAGTGTGCGATGCATCCACCACCACTCAGTGAGTTTCCATGGCCAAGCAAGAATTTGAACTCTGGTCTTTGGGGTTGTAATTCCGTGCTCAAATACATCTACTTAAACAGAGAAACTTTGAGTGTCAGTTATGCACCATTTCTTTACCAGCAGGTGCACATCTCATCGAAACCAATACCATTAAGCCAAATAAATTACAGCAATATAGCAGAGGAGATGGAGGAATTGGACCAGTAGGAAGAGGCAAGGTTCTTTAAAGAAAAGGAAGGGAAAAGGAAGGGAAAAGAAGGAAGGAGCAAGAAATTTACGAGAATCGGTATTGATAAGTAGAACAGCAGCTGAAATTGAAACTCCAAAGTTGCTGCAAATAAAAATTGGCTACACATGGTTTTAATATGACCCAACACTACGACAACAGCTCCAGTATCGTGCGGTGTTTTATTATGGGCAAGACAAAGATAATCATATCATTATGGAAACATGTTACACTAAATGAAGAAAGCCCTAAAATAGATGCACTCTGGTCTCCAAGGAAAAGGAAAGACTGGATTAATATAACTGTTACAAAGAACCAGGTGGACTCCACAGCTTGTAGCGGTTTGGAAGCAAGTTTCGCCTCCCTTTCTCCCCAAGCTCCACAACCTCTCCATTCCTACCCCTGAGCTCTTGCTAAATACTGAGTTCATTTTGCCTGGTCGCAGCCGATGAAGGTGCACGCATCATACCCCTAGCAATTCAGCCAAGGAGTTATTCCTTTTTTAATCTATAACTCTATCTATCTATCTATCTATCTATCTATCTATCTATCTATCTATCTATCTATCTTAAAAGAAAAGAAAAAAGAAGATATATCTGTGTATACACACACACATTAAGTTTTTTATTCCGTCTAACTCTGTGCAGTATAAATGGAATATAACGGAACAAGACCATTTCTGCACTGGGCTGTTATAATGCTATTATTCCACTTCCAACATCCTATGGAATCCTGGGGTTTGCAGTTTAGGGAGGGGTCTTTGAGGCCCCTCCATAAACTGCAAACCCCAGGATTCCATCGGATGTTGGAAGTGGAATAATAGCATTATAACAGCCCAGTGCAGAAATGGCCTAATATAACAGAATAAATATGTTGGTATCAACATATTTTTCTTAAACACTTTGATTCTACCCTGTACAAGTGGAGTCAAAGTTATATTACAAATTTATCTTACACTTAGGCCCTTTTCGCATTAAGGCTTCTCGCGTGAGCTGGGGAGGGAGGCTCGCGCGAGAAGGCTCCTCCGGGAGGCTGCCGTTTTCGCCCTCCTTCCTTCCGGAGGTGAAGGAATGAGGAGGGAAGCGGCACCGTCGCGCGAGCCGCACTCCCCCCCGGGTGAATCAGGAGCCTGTCGCGTCCGCCCCCCCCATTCGCGCGAGAAAGGAGCCTGTTGTGTCCGTCCCCCCCGCGCGCGCGCGAAGCAGGAGGCTGTCACGTCCGTTGCGCTAGCGCCCCACCCCGCCCCTTCCTTCCACAGGGGCGGAGCTAAGGAAGCGCGACCCGGCCACCTCCCCGACACTTTGCACAGGAGGTAAGTGCGTGTGGGCGCCGGGAGCATTGCACGAGTGCGGGTGATCTTTGCTTTGAGGTGAAAATAAAAAAACCCGTGATCGCGCTGCTGCAGCCCGTGAGCGCGGCGGAAGTGGGAGTGCGTCGTGCAGAGCGACGCTCCCACTCCCGCAAGGCTCACGGGGCTGTCGCGCGACAGAAAGCCCGTGCGAAAAGGGTAAATTCTTATTTGACTTTATCAGCTCTTCGAATTCTAATCTGACTGCTCTGTTTTCCCTTGTATGTTATTTAATGTTCATTTTCCCCTTCCAGCTTCCCTTTTGTTGGATTGAAAACTGTATTTCTGCTTGGACTTATTCTTGCCTCTCACCCTGCTGTTTAATGGAAAGCGGAAGTGAGAAGCATGCCCAGATTCATGATTGGAGAATGGAAAGGAATGCAAACTCGTATCCAATCAAGCTAATGTATTAGTACAACTGCAGCAGGTCCATAGGACCTTCTGGAAGTGACACAGGCTACAAAAAGCAAAACAAAACAACCACCAAAGTGGCTGGAAGATCACTTCTGGTTCTCAAAAAAATTTTTTTATGTTAAACCATACAGGGAGGCATTGAAAACCTATTTAATGATTGCATTGGTGCACTTCCCAAAGCAACAATTTCCCCCCTTTTTCTTGGGATTCTGGGGGTGTCAAGGGCCACAAAACTTCCTTGGGGACCTACAAGAGAACCCAGGACCACACTTTGCCCAACTCTGCATTATTTGTGGCTAATTATTATCATTGGTAGAGAAGGGTGGTAACCAATACAGCTTTTGTTGTACAAGTTGTTGTATAACTTCTTGGGCAATCACTCATGCAAGAGTGTAATTCAAAGCAACTGAAGGTGCTAGCAGGGATTTTTACTCTGTTAGTATTATGCTGGATTTTGGTCAAAGGAGGCGGTCATCTGCCCAGCCAGATTGTAGCCGCATGGAGTTCAGTACTACAGTGACAGGTAGTGGCATTTTCCAGCCATGCCTAGAGGGCCCAGGGGCTTAATCTGGGACCATCTGCCTACAAAACAAGTATTGTGTCATGAATGCTCTTGGTTGGTGACATATGCAGGTGTAAATTGCACTCTGCCAGAGCAGTTACTTTTTTGGCATAATGTGGAATGGAAGTATCCAGCTGATGGTGAAGGGAGCAGAATTTCATATGTGGAACCAGGTATTATTTCAAATATCAGCAGGAAAGGAGCTTCTACCTGAACCTCAGGAAGAACTTCCTGATGGTCAGAGCTGTCCAGCAGTAGAAGATGCTGCTGCCTCCATGGAGTGTGATGGAATCTCCTCCTTTGGAGGTTTTTAAGCAGAGGCTGGATGGCCATCTTTTGGGAACGCATGGCAGGGGGTTGGACTAGATGGTCCCTGTGGTCTCTTCCAACTCTATGGTTCTATGATTCTATGATCCTATTATTAAGCGACTGTTAGATTACAACCCTGGAGATCAGGGTTAATTCCCCACTTGGCCATGGAAACCTAATGGAGTCCTTGAGTAAGTCCCACACTTCTAGCCCCAGAAAACCTCGTGATAGGTTCACCTTAGGGTCACTATAAGTCAGAAATGATTTGAAGGCACACAAAACCAACAACAACAACAATGGGAAGAATCATTTTGTTACTGATATTGTTAAAGAACTGGGAGTTGCAAATTCTTGCCAGTCTATCAGATCACTCACAGATCTAGCAGCAGATCCCAATCTACTGCTTGTCCATCCTCATCTATCTCTTTTAAGTAGCTGATCTCATCATCATCATCATCATCATCATCATCATCATCATCACCACCACCACCATCGGCAGAACAGAGGGTAGACTGGGCAAACTGCAATAGACTGACAAGACTTTGCAACTCTCAATTCTTCAACAAATGTTGCCACCATTGCCATCTTGAAATATGTGTATTGTTCCAAGAGGTTGCATGGTGCCCTCAGCCAGCAGATAAGATGAACTGAAATAACTTAATTGCAAGTGTGGATTAATAATTTAGAAAAGTGGTGCTACAGAATACACCTTGTTGATGTCTCCTTTTGCCTGTGTTCTGGTCCTGTATTTTAGAGTTTTGAAAGAGAGGCATGCATGGCCATCCCCTTGTGTCTGTTTTTTTTTTCTTTCTTTTTTTAAATTCGGAGCCAGACTCTCTTTCTCCAACCCCCTCCCAGCTCTTCTGGGTGGACATATTTGGCTCCTGAATGGTTTGACAGCCATGATTAATATACTGCATTAGGAGATTCTAGTGAAAATATTTGAGACCAAGCTGTGTCGTTTAGTTCTCATCAGCTGGTTGGGTCTACAGGCCTATTAAAAACAGCGGGGGAATTGCAGACTTAATCACAGAGGCTGTATCCATGGGGGGAAGATGACACACACATACAGAGAGAGAGAGGGAGAGGAGAGAGAGAGAATGACAGGGGCAACCCAATATATTAGGTGTCTGAATGTCGTTCCCTTTCCCCCCACTTGACATGGGACATAATCCATCAGGAAGTTTCACTGCCCAAACCTATATTCAAAGGATAGGAGCACCACAAAAAAAGTATATATGTTACATGTTAATCTATTGTTGTCCCCAACCTTGATCAGGAGAGGTGGACAAGATAGTAGTAGTAATAATAATAATAATAATAATAATAATAATAATAATAATAATAATAACAATTTCTCGAGATCAGGCTGCTGTCTTCATTCCTATCATACTTCATCTGGTTTATGAACCATAAGTGCATTCGACTTTCTTAGAGGTATGTGACCAAATTGCTGTCTGTGGCTCACAGGGAGTCAGTGAAGATGGACAAGTTTTATCAAGTTTATTATTATTTTTATTATTTATTTATTTATTTGTATCCCGCCTTTCCACATGGATCGAGGCGGCGAACAACTTACAAATAGCATGTATTTCTATACATGCCCCCAACAAGCTGGGTCCTCATTTTACCAACCTGCGGAAGGATGGAAGGCTGAATCAACCTTGGAGCCCGGCAGGATCGAACTCACAACCTTGTGGCTTGCAGTACTGGCATTTAACCACTGCGCCACCAGGGCAATTTTAGTCATCTGCCTATTTGCCTGCCTGCCTGCCTATCTCTCTCTCTCTCTCTAATCTCTTGCCTCTCTCCCAGCATGGGATGTAGCCAAGCTGGCCAGAGTCTCTACCGGAATGGTGGCCCAACTCAAGAGTGAAGTTTCAGAGAACCCAACATGCCGTGACTGGCCTTACCTCCATTCATAGAAGATTGTCCAAAAGTCACACCCATGTCCCAGGAGCAGAGACAATGTAGGATCTGAGCAGAGGCCCAGATTAGAAGGTGTAATGGCCACTTAGCAACATGAACTCTTCCTTCCAGAAAAGGCTCAAGAAGGGAAAGCAAGAATGGATGCACCTTGTGGGGCTCATTTACACTGCAGCATATATATACCACTATGATTCTGCTTCAACTGCTATGGCTGCGTCCTGCAGAATCCTAGGATTCGTAGTTTGGTGAGACAGCCAGAATTCTCTGGCAATCCCAGGATTCCAGAGGATGGAAGCACAGCAATTAGTAGAATCGTAGTGTTACAGTTCTGCAGTGACAAAAGATTCTGTAGACAAGAATCTGGCTGGTGCTCCAGAAAAGAATGAGGGAGAGGGAGAGCTTTGGTCTTATGGAAGTTACTTTTTTGGACTGCAGTTCCTAGAATTGTATTTGTCCATGTTGGCTGGAGGATTCTGAGACCTGTAGTCCAAAAAGTGACTTTCCCAAACTCTGGGAAGGGCCAGCTATAAAATTCCTGAGATGATACCAAGTCAATACTGTTTCAACACTTGTCTTACTCAGTGCTTCATAACCTATTGGACAGCTCCTCCATTCTTTCTCCTCTTACTCTTGCTCACACCTTCCTCCTAAATCCATTGGGTATCCTTTCTGATATGGTGAGAATCAAAGTTGCACAGAAGCAACTGTGCAGATGGGACAATTCCAGCTACTCTTGCACAACAGAATCTACTAGAGTCCCAAGAGCTAGATTTGTCTGTCTCCCATTCTGTCACCCTTTAAATCTGAGAAGGCCTCTTTGTTTTGGTCAAGGGTTGCATTTATTTGAGAATGGGGTGACCAATTGATGGACTCCAAGCTCATAGAGGCTAAGATTTACCATCTCTTCTTTTCACCATCCCTTTTTTGTTTCTCCTGCTAACCTCTTTCTGTAATCCCCCCCAGCCAGCAGACCGCCAAAGAAGAAGCAGATCACTTCTGCCAGGGATCTGAACCAATCATTTTGAAATCAAGATCCACTGGAAACAGCTCATCAAAACCACTTCAACTATTCAGCACAATCATTCAACGAGCACTAGCAGTATCCATGAATGCTATTTAGTGCTTAGAGAACATCACTCTCAGGGCTTCCTGAGCAGTCCCTGGGGTAAAAAAGTTAGACAGTTTCTCAGATAGGGCTGAGAATTAGTGTGGGGTTATGTAGCAGTGAGCTACAATCTGTATAAGAAACCAGACACATGTCTCCAGGTGATCAACTGATGGATGGTTTATTGATTTTAAAAAGTGCAACTTGTTTTGGCTGAAAGGCCTTCTTCAGGGCATACTTGAAATTTAACTTCAGAACTTTCCAGGGTTGAAACTCTCACACCATTTATTGGCAAAAAGATAGACTGAAATGTGTTGGGCTATCTAAATAAAAATGTCATCCATCGGAGACATGCCCCTGGTTTCTTCTGCAGATTTTGTTGGGTGCTCCTTAGTTACTGCTTTCATGGTGGGCTCTTAGCAAGAAGGGAAGGGAGATAGGGTAGAGTTTGGAGATCCTATGAACCATCGGTTTGCTCACATATAGACACTCATTAATCTCTTGGACTTTTAAATGTGTGTTCTGCCCTCAGTGGCTTCTGCTGTCCCTAAAGCATTGTGACTTGGGAACCCTAATCAGGCAGCAAAGGGCTATGAGATGGAGCAGGGAGGGGGCTTGGCATTCTCATATTGATTGGAACTAACCAGCCAATTCCTTGACTGAGGGCTTCTGGTATGATTCTTAATATTATTAATTAGGAATCATGACCCCGGCTAATTGAACTGTAAAACCCTCCGGGCAAAAAATGAAGAAGAAATAAATTACGCACTGAATGGAGGGGTTACATCGAGAGTAACCTGATCAGGGGTTACCATGCAGCAATGCCTAACAGCAACACAGGAATCTGTAGCGACTTAATTCATCGCCATTGATATCCTACCTTTATACGGTCAAGGTTAAGAAGATGGCTTGTAGATTTTAAAAACAAAAAATTCAAAAAGCCATCTCAAAATCCAGCTTTTAATTGTGCTTGGTGGATAGGAGGGTAGTTGCTTAAAGCGTGTCTTGGAAAGGAGAAGGTGGTATTCTACAATCAGGACATTGTGGAGTCAGTGACAAATGAGGCTCCAGTTAAACCATACACACATATTGGCACAAAATGCTCACAACCATATCTTTTACAGTGGAAGAGGTTCGGCCCAGTGTGGTTCCGGAGCTGATACTGGGTGACCTACCTGCTGACTGGTGTAGATCATTACCATAAAGCTTATCTGTGGGAGAATCCAGACTGAGAGATCTTGGAATCCACATGGGTAGAAGACACTGCATGGTTCCTCTCTCACCTGGGAGCAATGTGGGGTTACCTGCCCCCAACCTGCGCATGACCTATGCCCCTTAAGACCAGTATGGGGACCTCCAACCAAGTCTAGTGGGCATTGGGCCCTGCCTATCCCAAGCTGGATCCGGACCCCAAACCACTCAGCCTTGCAATGTCAATTAGAATATCATGACACAAAATTCGATCACTCAGTTACATTCAGCCGAATCAAGGGAAGATGAATGTGAACAAAATTCCTAAGTGAATGGTGGAAGGTTGCAAAGGAGACCCAATTTAAACCAGAAGACTGGAGTGAAGCTGACACCCAACTTCATCCAGACCCACCCACCAGCCAACAGAGTGGTCTCTGATTGGTTAATTGCCTTACTTTCTCAAAGTCTGCAAAATTGTGCAGACTTCTGGGAAGGGACAGACAACCCTAGTTTGTGTGCTTGTTTGTTATCTCACCTTTCTCCTGTACCAAAGGTTTAATGCAAAGTAAAAGAAGGTACTGTTAAATCTTTCTATATGATTTTTTTAAAAAAAACAAATTCTATTAAATGCACATGGTAAAATCATTACAAAACCCATTTTTTTAAAAAAATAAAATGTAGAGCACACCACATTCAAATGCCCTTTCACCACATGACTTAAATATCAAAGGCCTGGCTAAATGATAAAAGGTCTTTGCCTGTTGGCAATAAGAGAACAGAGGTGGCATCCTTCACATCCCTCCCAGCTGCCATGAACTGCTAATGTTAGCTAACTGCTAACCCCAGAAAGCTGGATAGGCCATTATTACTAGGCAGACCTCTGGGTCTGTGCTTCAGGCTGAGAAGCTTTTCCTATTTGGACCACAACTCACATAGGAGTACGACAGCAAACGCCCTACTTAAGGCTAAATGCCAATGACTGCTTGGAATTCTTTCCCCTAACATACTCTTCATCTGTGTTGATTTGGTGGGGACAATCCCAGTTAATCTTCTGTTGTCCTGCTTTTTTAGCTGCTTTTAAAGAGTCCCAGATTCTCTCTCCTCCACCCACTTTCCCCCTTTTTCCTCAGCTTGTTCTGCATACTGAGTTCAAGGTGCAGAAAAGTTTTCACTCAGTTAATTCAGCAGGAGGGAGGAGAGGAGGGGATGCAGTCTTGCCCTTCCCAGTAAGCTCAAGCAAGAGCAAACTACTGCAGCCTCTCCTACCATGTCTTGTTTCCCACTGCTCCAGAGACCAGGACAAGGAGCAATCGATTCAAGCTGCAGGAAAAGAGATTCCGCCTGAACCTCAGGAAGAACTTCCTGGTGGTCAGAGCTGTCCGGCAGTGGAATATGCTGCCTCAATGGAGTGTGGTGGAGTCTCCTTCTTTGGAGGTTTTCAAGCAGAGGCTGAACGGCCATCTGTCAAAGGGAGTGCTTTGATGAGTGTTCTTGCATGGCAGAGGGTTGGACTGGATGCTCCCTGGGGTCTCTTCCAACTCTATGATTCTATATCTGTTCAACCTCATTAATGATTTTTGCTATCTTTACCACTCTGTTGTTGGACCACATGTATCTATGAGCTTTATCACACTACACTGTTATAGGGCTATTATTCCACTTTACCTGCCTTGGCTCACCCTGTGGAATTCTGAGATTTGTAGCTTGGTGAGATCCAAGAGTTTTCTGGCTGAGAATTCTAAACGCCTCTCCCTACATTCCAGATCCCATGATTCCATGCAATATTGCCATGGCAGTTAAAGTGGAATAATAGCACTATAACAGTGTAGTGTGACAAGGTCCCCTGTTTTCATCTATGAAATGTTGGAAGACATGATCCTGTAGGTAGGCAGAGAAACTGGAGATATTTCCCTGAGCATTTCCAGGGAGCAAAGAAATCCAATAGTTTCCTGGGTTGAGGGATGTTTAACAAGAGTGTGACAACATGATCTCTTTTAAATACATCCCTTTAAGTCAGATGTCAAAAATAAAAATGTTGACTTTTTTTTTTGTGGGGGAGGGATGTATGCTGGAATATTGCTGGATTCCAGATCTGTGTGATGCATTTGTTAACGGAATCTACGGATCATGCCATTGATTACTGTCTCATAGTAATATATTGCCCATTTTGCATGGTCTTGGAGTGCAATAAAACTTTGCTCCACTTACTGATTTGTTTGTTTCATCCTCCACAGGGAATTTTTCTTTTTTGTCCAGGATGCACCCTAATATACAGCATGGGAAGGGAAATGGAGGAAGAGCTAAGTCTCCAGAACCAGCATCTGCTCTGACTGTCACTCATAAGAAAGACTTCCTTGCTAGTGAAGGCAGCTGTTTCCCATCTTCCCCGCCAACTGCAGGGGCAGTAGCCTCCGAAAGGCAGAGCCCAGCCGGGGGCAGCCCTGCCACTATGCTCGCATTTCAGGCGCCGTTTCCTAGTCATGCGGAGAAGGTTGGGAAATTCAATCTTCACACCAGCCGGGCAGGCTATAAAATACAGGCCGGCTCAAAATTAGGCAGAGGTCTTGCTGGCACTTGGGGCGAAGGAGGCGAGAGAACCAATCACCTCTTACGAGATTGAGTGCAAGGCATTGTAAAAGAAACCCCTACTGGGTGGCCATCTTCTCACTCAAATGGTCCATTGAGTGGAAGCATCTCTGTTACATTCCGATTGAGGAGAAAGTTTTCTCTTTTTCTCTGTTAAGAGACAAAAGCATACCTTGGAGCATGCAGAACAAGGGCGCAGGAAGCAAAACCAGGTGAAGACAAAATGAAAACATCATCTTTTACAATCTGGGTCTACCTGTATGTTTCAGTTTGGTTCTAGCAGACCTTGGAAGGATAGCTTAGGGAGCTGGGGATGTTTAGCCTGGAGAAGAGAAGGTTAAGAGGGGACAGGATAGCCATGTTTAAATATTTGAAGGGATGTCATGTTGAGGAGGGAGCAGGCTTGTTCTCTACCACGCCAGAGACCAGGACAAGGAGCAATGGATTCAAGCTGCAGGAAAGGAGATTCCACTTGAACCTCAGGACGAACTTCCCAATGGTCAGAGCTGTCCGGCAGTGGAATCTGATGCCTCAGTGGAGTTGGTGGAGTCTCCTCCTTCTTTGGAGGTTTTTAAGCAGAGGTTGGATGGCCATCTGTCGGGAGTGCCTTGATGTGTGTTCCTATATAGCAGGGGATTGGATTGGATGGCCCCTAGGGTCTCTTCCAACTCTATGCTTCTATGATTCCATGGCAAACTAATCAGAAGGCATAAAAATAGACCTGCAGTAGTGAAGGAGTACCTGGGATGCTCTGTTTATAAGTGCAAATCCTCTCACATTTCACAGATGAAAAAAGGGGTGTGAGTGGCCAAACAACACCAGAGTGTGGTCACAAGGGCAAAAGTTGTTAAGGAGGAGGAAAACACAAGCTAGGACGGGCTGCAGGCAGTTTTCTTTTGCCTGGGTCTACATACATCCTGGGGAGACTACAAAATGATTGAAGACTATTTTTGCAATTTGAATGCAGTTTGCAGCAATGGAAGCAAGCTGAATGCAACGGGGGAAAGTGAGAGGGAAAACAGGGCATTTAAAAAGCCTCTGAAAAAGTAGAATGACAGAGGATTCATTGCCAAATTGAGACAGCTGGAGGGTAGAGCCAGCTGCAGGCAAAAGTGTTGGATCGAAATAACAACTGATTTAGCTGAAAGCTTCTAATACCGATATCTAATCTATGGGGGAGAGCCAGTGTGGTGCAATGATTTGAATGTTCAACTACAGCACTGAAAATCAGGGTTCGATTCCTCGCTTGGCCATGGAAACCTGCTGGCTGAACTTGGGCACATCACACACTCTCAGCCCCAGAAAACCCCGTGATAGGTTTGCCTTAGGGTCATCATAAATTAGAAATGATTTGAAGGCACGCAGCAACAACTAACTTATGGAAGGAATGGCTTTCAGCTCTATAGAATGGAAAACAAATCCATATAAAAAGCTGGAAACTGACCAAACAGTATCAATGGGTTATATGCCCATTTGGGGAAACCAAGAGACAAGAACCTGAGGAGTTAACTAGATCCATACCGCTTCTATGATGCATGAGTGTCTGGGTCAACAAATCTGGAAGAAATGCAGATTCTCAATAAATCTAACTTTCAGGCCCTATGCAAAAAAATTAAAATTAAAATTAAAAGTCCTATTGCAATACTCACACTATCATTGCCATTGTTATCACCACAAGAACCTGAGGAGTTAACTAGATCCATACCACTTCTATGATGCATGAATGTCTGGGTCAACAGATCTGGAAGAAATGCAGATTCTCAATGAATCTAACTTTCAGGCCCTATGCAAAAAAAAATAAAATTAAAATTAAAAGTCCTATTGCAATACTCACACTATCACTGCCACTGTTATCACCACAAACACCACCATTACTGAAATCTTTGGGGTTTATTCCTCCCGAAGCAAAAACCTAAAAGACCAGTCCTTGTGCTATTCTGGCATGCTCTCTCAGGTCAGCAACAAAGGCTAAAAATAGCTCTGAATCTTAGGAAACAGGTTTAAAAGAAAAACAGGAGTCACAGACATTTGCTGCACTGATTGAGTGAATTAAGCTCGAGTTGCTAAGTAGGAAAGGAGACAAAGTTCGCCAGCGACATGGGAAAGCATGGCTAGACGCAGAGTTGTTCAGGGGGAGAAAAATCCACTACAAGGTAGCTGTGGAGGCAGGAAGACCAGCAATATATCCTGTGCATTAAGGATGCAGGTCTTTACTGATATTAGAGCTGGCAATATGATTTTTTAAAATAAGGCCCAGCATAATAACTATGCTAAGTTTTTGGCCTTATAGCTTGAGAGTAGGGCCCTTTTCGCATTGAGGCTTCTCGCGCGAGCTGGGGAGGGCTGCTCACGTGAGAAGGCTCCTCCGGGAGGCTGCCGTTTCCCCGCTCCTTCCTTCCGCAGGCGAAGGAACTAGGGGGGAAGCGGCAGCCTCGCACGAGCCGCCCTCCCCCCGGGCGAAGCAGGAGGCTGTGCGTCCATCCCCCTCCCGTGCGAAGCAGGAGGCTGTCGCATCCGTTGCACTAGCGCCTCGCCCCGCCCCGCCCCTTCCTTCCGCGGGGTGGAGGGAAGGAAGCACGACCTGGCTGCCTCCCCAATGCTCCGCACAGGAGGTAAGTGCGCTTGGGCGCCGGGAGCGTTGCGCGAGCGTGGATGATTTTCGCTTTGAGGAAAAAATCAAAAAACCCGCGATCGTGCCGCTGCAGCCCCGTGAGCGCGGCGGAAGTGGGAGTGCATCGTGCAGAGTGACGCTCCCACTCCCGCAAGGCTCACGGGGCTGTTGCGCAACAGAAAGCCCGTGCGAAAAGGGCCAATGTCTACTGCTTGCTGTAGAGATGTTATGTTCACCTTAGGCAGCCTTCAGAATTCGGACAAATGAATCTGGTAAGATTAAAATGGTGAGACAATCTTCCTGCCCTCAAAATTCTTCTTGTATCACAGTGTTGGAAGGGCATTCAACTGCCTTGAAAGATAGAGTTGTCAAGTATTGTTTTTTCCTGTAGCATTGCCAATAATTGGTACAAAGAATAAATGTACAGTACGCCTTATTTTGGCATGACCAGTCATGTAGGGATGTGGGGGGGTGATTTGCCTCTGGCAGCAATGTTTTTGGGGTATCCCAACCCACAGCCACGCCCCCATGGGCCCTGGCCACACCCCTCCTTCTGTAGCCCCACCCCTTCCCACCCCCCCACTCCAACCTCCGCCACTGGGCATGACCATTATAGTCAGTGGATGTGACTGGTGCACGCCCATGCTGCCACACCTTGCAACCATTGCCTACAATGGAACATGGCACTTGCATTTTTTGTTTTACGTGGGGGCTCCTGGCATGGATCCCCTGCATATAGCCCATTTCCGCCCTGCACGGTTATAGTGTCATTATCAACATCCTGCAATATTCTGGGTTTTGTAGTTTCCTGAGGCCCAAGAGCGCAGAATTCTAAAGGCCCCTCCCTAAACTCCAAATCCCAGGATTCCAGAGGATGTTGAAAGTGGAATAACAGCACTATCACCGTGTAGGGTGGAAATGGCAGTGCAATGTTTTCAAAACACCTGACCACAGCGAGTCAGAATAGATGGATATCCTAGAAGTCAGGAATTTTTCTATAGGGTCACCCCAAGATTCAGTATACACAAATACTTCCAGTGTCATTTAATTTGCACAGCCAGCAAGGCAACACGCATTTTCAAGTACTGCATATTTGCTGGAAGAGACGAGCAGTGAAAGAAATACATTTTCTCAGAGGGGAAAAAAAACACACAAAATAACCACAAATGACTATTGCTTGCCATATATGCTGCCCAAATTTAAAACAGGATTAAAGACCAGTCTCTTCCGAGCAGTCCTAACCTGATGATTTTAAATTGTGAATTTTAAAAATGAATTTTAAATAAGTATTATCTATTTTCAGGTATTTGTAATTTTTTTAGATAACACACATTTTAATTACTGTTTTAATTGCTGGCCTGTTTTTAACTGTTATATGTTAATCTATTGCTGTTCCCCACCTTGATCCATGGGGAGAAATCATCATCATCATCATCATCATCATCATCATCATCATCATCATCATCAAAATCCTGAGGATAAGTCTAATTAAAAAGTACATCCCTATGCATTCCTTAGATCTTTTTGTTGTAATGTTCAGAAAAGAAGGAAAAACCACCAAAAATAAATAACTGAATAACCACTCATCAGCTCCTGCCAAATGCAACAGGTATAGATGTTCCTAACATTTAGAAGATTGTTTTGCATGTTCCTGCCATGCAAAGAAAAAAAGAAAGAAATGGTGACTCTATTTTATCACAAACATGGAGGATTAGGCAGTGATTCAAAGCCAGACTTCTAAAACCCAAACTTCCAAAGCATTTTGCCTGAATGGATTAATCTGTCACTTTCACGCGCTCTCACTTTTAGATTTGCAAAAGGACAAGTTTGTTCTGACCCAATTACGGACAAAAATAAAATAAAATTGGGAAGTTCTTCTTAAAATGAAAAAAAAAAATGAATTGAATTTTCAGCGATCCTTACTCGAGGTCTGTGAATCTACCACAGTTACTTTTTTTTGTCTGCTTGCTTACTTGAGCCCCAACATCCAGCAAAAAAAATGAGGGCTCCTTCCACACTACAGGACTGTAGTGCTATGATTCCACTTTAACTGCCAGGACTGCGTCTTGTGCAATCTGGGCATCTGTAATTTGTGAAGTCCTAGAGTTCTCTGGCTGCAAATTCTAAATACCCTTCCCTAAAATGCAAAAACTGGGATTCCATAGAATGCTGCCCAGTGGCAGAGCTTGGAGCGTGTAGAGGGGGAGGCGGGAGGGGGCGTGGCCACAGTGTGTGTGTGGCATGGCTGTGGGCCGTGGGGGCGTGGCCAGGGTATGTAGGGGCATGGTTATGAACCAAGAAGCCCCCGAAACACTGCTGCCTGGGGCAAAGTGCCCCCCCTGCCCCGAGTTCCTATGTGACTAATGCTGCCATGGCAGCTAAAGTGGAATCATAGGTCATTTCCGCACTAGACTGTTATAGTGCAATTATTCTGCTTTCAACATCCTGTGGAATCCTGGGATCTGCGGTTTAGGGGAGAGGCATTTATAATTCTCAGCCAGAGAGCTCTTTGGCCTCAGTAAACTGCAAATCCCAGAGTTCCACAGGATGTTGAAAGTGGAATAATAGCACTATAACAGTCTAGTGCAGAAATGGCCACAGTGCTACAATTGTGTAGTGTGAAGCCTCCCTGTGCAAAATGGTGGATCAAGTAGAATCTGTGTTGATTGTGTGGATCAAAACACAACTCTCAGCTTCCGGAATTTGTTCTCAATATCTTAAAAAGCTCCCTGTCTTCTCAAGCAAATCACTTACGGATAGTTTCCTCTTTCAGAAAAGTCTTTTAGCTGTTACCGCTACAGTTAAATGGCTGCGGGTATGAAACTCTTGCTGAAGTACTGAATGTGAGAAATTTATCAGTGAAAATGAAAGATATCCTTGCATTCCTCAGCAGGTAATACTAGGTCTGGAGTATCTATGAAGCAACCTGAAGATTTTCCTTTAGTCAGAAATTCAATATGGAAACCAACTTTAATCAACTTTGTAAGCCAAACCAACTTTTCTGGTCCCCATTTTCTTTCTTTCTTTCTTTCTTTCTTTCTTTCTTTCTTTCTTTCTTTCTTTCTTTCTTTTTCTCTTTAAAATAGAGACTGGTACAGAACAGGTGGCATCCCTTCCAAGTTGTTTCAATTGTGGCCTTGATCTTGATCATGTATGGATTTGCTAAAATGTACCCTGTGTAATTCGACTTGCTACCCCAATTAGCACTCACCCTGGATATCACAAAAAGCAATCTCAAAATTCGTCGGTTGCCAAAATTTAGGGACAAACCTGACCTAAGATCACATCCGCTTTAGCCCACTATCTGGGAACAGTTTTTCTTTATCGGTAGCACAACCAATGGCTGGGAAATGATAGATAAACTTCCAAAGCTTAGCTTGCAACGGGACCGTTGTCATGATTCACAACCAAGAACTCTAAGGCAAAAGGTTGCTAGTTTTACTCAAACTCCTTGGCCCTTTTCGCACGGGCTTTCTGTCGCGCGACAGCCCCCTGAGCCTCGCGGGAGTGGGAGCATCGCTCTGCACGACGTACTCCCACTTCTGCCGCTCTCATGGGGCTGACGTTGCGCGAGCGAGTATTTTTTGATTTTCGCCTGAAAGCGAAAATCACCCGCGCTCGCGCAGCGCTCCCGGCACCCACACACACTTACCTCCTGTGCGGAGTGTCGGGGAGGTGGCCGGGTCGCGCTTCCTTCCCTCTGCCCCTGCGGAAGGAAGGGGTGGGGCGGGGCGCTAGCGCGACAGACGCGACAGCCTCCTGCTTCGCGAGGGGGGGCAGACGCGGCAGTCTCCTGCTTCGCGGGGGAGGCGGATGCGTGAGCTGCCACCGCCTCCGGGAGGCTGCCGCTTCCCCGCTCGTTCCTTCGCCTGCGGAAGGAAGGAGGGGGGAAACGGCAGCCTCCCGGAGAAGGCTTCTCGCGCGACCCGCCCTTGCGCTAGAAGCCTCAATGCGAAAAGGGCCCTTGCTTATCCTGTACAAAAAATTCCAGATGCACCATTTTCCCTGACATTCTATAGCAACTCTCAGCTACCCATGTCAACATCTTTCAACAGCCGTCTTGCTGGTCACCGAGGCAATAACATATCCAGAGTTGCTTTGTGTCCAAATGGAAAACTCAGTTCCTTATTTGCACCTCACTGCAAATTTCAACACTCCCATTGCTTTCTCAAGGATCAGAATAAACAGCTATACAGAAACTCCTTCTCAAAATCTTCTGCCCTAGAGGAATTGTGGGGATCATTTCACCAAACTTCTCAGGGTGGGAGAAGACAGATCCTCCAGCAGATATTTAAAGGGTTGTGACAGCAGCGAGTGGCACCAGCCGCAACTGTGTTGGCTGCCTGGACACCATTTCACATCCTTGGTAATGCTTTATTGCTTTTAGAACGTTGTGGAAGAACAACGATGGTGGCCACAAAGAAGATTGAGATCAAATATTTAGAGAAAATGTGGTATAAAGCATCCTTCTTTTTTAAGGTGAAAGAACACTCAGGAATTTGCTTCCCTCGGTTTCTATATTCTTCATTCCACTCATTCTCTAGTAATGTATTAGCTCGTTAAGTTGATTGGTATAAGTAACTGTTTCTTCTTTCTTTGCCTAATGTTTATTGTTTATTGTATATGGTAAATTTGTCTGTGTCATTTATTATGTTATGTATTATGTTATATCTGTAAGGTACATATGGAAATATTTTAAGAACTGGCTTTTAATAAAAATGATTTTTTAAAAAGAAAATGTCTTCTTAGGGTGTATCCATTTTAGCAGTTTGATTGCACTTTAACTTCCCTGGTTCCATCCTATGGAAACCTGGAATTTATTGCTTTTCAAGACAATTCAAGGGATTCTATGTATCTCACCAAACTACAATGCCTGGGACTCTCTAGGATGGAGTCAGGGCACTCATGGTGGTGCCAAACTGCTACAAGGTGCAGTGTGGACCCTCCTTGGGCACGCCAATTCAATATGTGGAACACCTTGGAAAACTGCATGAATAATAAGCGTAATCCATGGCTATGCAGAAATGCTTGCTTTCTTTTACTTGCGGAAGGGTAGCGCCTGTTGTTCTTGTCGTCCAGGCCTGACAGTGACAGAATGATGAAGGGCAGGAGTTTCTGAGCACCCCTCCTGCTATCTCCGCATAACTCGGATTTGCAAGGTTATCAGCAGGGGTCTGTGACTTCGGCGATGACCTCATTAAGCGAGGCTAGCCACATCAGCACCTTTTCCAGAGGCTTTCGCACTCATCATGTGTCAGGGGGCTTCCCATTGACACCTTCTTGGCCAAGAAGACTTATCTCCCCTTATCTCCTGCGGGGAGAAGTCCCTCGCTGGGAGACAGGAGCCCGAGTCTCGGAATGTGGCTAAGAGACAAGTTAGCCTACAGAAGCTGACCGGAGACGATTAGGCCAACCGTCTGTGAAGCAATAAAGGGGCATGGTCCGATTTTTTCTCTTCCAACAACACAATTACCTACAGCTGTTATAATTCAAGAACCGTTACTATAATTTCAAATGCAACCTCACAAGGCCACCTCACCCCCCAACCCCAATCCAGAGCTAGGGCTGCTTTAACTCTCTTTGCAGCAACGTGGTGTGAGCAAAGTTGAATTCATTTAATTTACCAAAAATACAGTCTTTATTCCCTTGGTTTTGGGGCGGGAGGACAAGGCACTCCCCAAAGGTCCTTTTTTTTGAGCATTCAAAAAAAAATACATATTGCTCATTTGTACCTATTATAGGTTGGACACTGGAAAGAAAGGCCTGCTCTCAAACAGCTGGAGTGCCGAGCGAAATGGTGCCAGGACTTCTTACCTTAGTGAGGATCTTGTTCCAAAAAGTGCTCCTTTTTTTTCCTGAAAGCTATATTTTGCAAGAAAAATGGCCCATTTAAGTGGCAGAAGCTGTGCATTCTCTTCCGGAGGAACAAAAGGAGACTCAGCGTGGAACTGAGTCATGCATTGGGGTAAGGCTGGCTTTATGTCACTGCCACATATATTTTTTCGGAGAGTAACAGGGAACAATGAGCCCCCTTCACTAGTCTTAACCCTCCCCCTTTCCTCCCCCCTATGGCAAACAGGCACTGGGCATAAATATTAACTTCATCTCGGCTGCTTTATGCTAGGGGCTGAGGGGTGGTCAAAGGCATAAATGCAATCACTCAGAACCATACGGAACACAATGTCCAGGAAGAGACATGGGGCCAACCCCACAGCACAAGCAGCCTGAGGGACTGGCTTAGGCGGCAGCATATTTAGAGGCAGCAATGCAGCAGTGTGCTACTGGAGAGCACTTCCTGCAGATCCTTTACAATACTGAATATACTGTCTCAAATATTTTACAGATCAAAATGAGACACTCCTATTTGCAGCCTGACAAAAACAGACACACACACTCCTATATATCTTACTAATGTCTTACAGAATGATCTTTGCCATCTGGTTATGTAGTATTCATTTGTTCAGCAATATCCTGCAATAGGGATGCCTGTTACAGCTGGGCTGAATACCGCAGAAT
Source organism: Ctenosaura bakeri (assembly GCA_948474755.1). Classification (NCBI taxonomy): domain Eukaryota; kingdom Metazoa; phylum Chordata; class Lepidosauria; order Squamata; family Iguanidae; genus Ctenosaura; species Ctenosaura bakeri. The sequence continues at coordinate 93,702 of CAOLHI010003785.1, forward strand.
GCTTTCTGAGAATATTTCTGATTTTTTTTTTCTGCGAGAGACACGCACCTTCTTTTCGCAGAGCAGCCGGTCTGTTTCCCATGTTGCAGTGGGGAAGGAAGCACCTAGACTGTGCTTCCACCCATTCTACATGGCCGCCGGTGATGGGAGCAGCTCACGACTGAGAGCCATTACCAGATTTTTGCTGGCAATGGAATATCCTGCAACTGCGAGAGGTGGAGATGCATTGGCAGTGGGGCCATGATGACGTTGTGCAAAAGCATGACTCACGGACCAGCAGGAATGTGTCTCCATTGCAGGACACCAACAGCATGTGGAAATGGTCCATATGTGTATTTGTGTGTGTCAGATAACCCTTCCTGCCTTCCTGCCCTGGAATCATGCTTGGCCAAGGGCACTGTGGAAAGTTCAAATAGATGGATAGGCTACCCACACAATAACTGCTACAGCAGAGTGAGCAAACAAAAGAAGAAGAGGAAGAGGAAGAGGAAAAGGAGGAGGGAGAAGAAGAAGGAGAAGGAGGAGGAGGAGGAGAAGCCATGTTATTGTCACTCCTAATGATCAGCTCCATCTTCAAGAAGGATCTGAAGAACTTCTCCACATCCTTCACAAAATGGGCAGTCCCAGTTTTTCTGCCACAAATTGGTTGTTGAATTTTGAGAGGATATCTGCCTATTTTGAACACCTATCAGGCAAAGAACTGTGTTCTACTCCTTGGTATCACCATCAACGGTGCAAAATGTCCTTCAAATGATGAGCTGAGTAAAACAGCAGGGTGAACACTGCATGGTACTTTAATGACCACTGCCTTTTACACACATAGGCGGGAAAGCTCAATGGTGCAGTCTGCCTGCTGCTTAGAAGTTTAATTCCTAGAGACAGCTGCACAAAGTTGTCATCCTGGAAAAGCCATGCATTGTTTCCTGTCCAGGAAGTGTGCTACCACACGACGTTGTCCCTAACCAACTGCTTGCCTGTCTTGATGCATTCCAAATCCACCCTTTTTCATTACCGGAAAAAAATAAATAAATCCAGCAATGGCCTCCTTTCTTGCCACAATTCCATCAGCTGGGCTAGTGTGGCTCCTCATTAGCACTGGATAGTGATTCCTGCCACCCCGGATCTAGGAGTGGGCAGGGCATGCCCAGGTTGTCCCTCCCTCACCTACTCCCATGGCATGCTAACTTTGAAATCTATCACCTCTCCAAGGTTAAGACCGAAAGAGGGACATTTTTTCCACTGTTGATGGGATTGCAAACAAGCCAAAACATTCTGGAAAAACCTTCATTTAGAAATTTCCAAAATATTAAATGAAAATTTCTTTTTGCTGCCTGAGCGTTATCTGTTGAACATGGTTGAGCTGATCGAAGGATACTTTGGGAAACAATTTTTTTTTAAATTTTTTTTATATTTGATAACCAAATCTAGATTTTTATTTGCCAGGGAGTAGAAAAAGAGCAAGTACCAGAAATAGATGACTGGTTGTCTGAGATATATGACTTGATGCAGATTGATAAACTCTTTACATTGCTAAAGGACAAATCCTTTATCGAGAGGAGCGGGGAGGTGCTTGTAACTACTTGGAAAGGAGATGGGGGGCTCGTCAGTTATTGTGCTGAAAGATTAACGGGTAGCCATCTGGTTCATAAGAGTTTAGAGTTTACATTAGAGTTTACTTTAAATATTGTTCTATAAAGAAGAAGTTATATTCTGGAGATATAGGTCATAGAGAGTGTTTCAAGAATCTTTACAGACTGGAAATCAATAATTGTATTGTAACATTTCTTTGACTTTTGAAAGTTTGATGTATGGTATGGTATTGCAATTTTTTAAAAAAGAAATCTATCACTTGTCCATGTTTATTTTAAATTTCTCCTTTGAGATATATATAATTTTAAATACATTTTTTGGTGTCAAGATTGACTTGATGACAGTTAACAACAACAACTAGAGTCAATCCATTGAATCAACTGGAATTTGTCAACTAACACTAATCTACGTTTCACTGATTCCATAAGATTACTGTGTCTGGGAATCACAATTGGATTTTGGCCATAAAACAGGCAAAAAAGAAGACATAAAATAAGAAGGAAGAAAGGGAAGACCAGATAAAAAAGAGAGCAAGAAAAAGCTACTAACTGGAGGGTTAGATCAAAGATGGTCAGATATCGTTTGGATCGGAAGCATGGATAGCAAAGGGACACAACCTAGTTTGATTAACTGCGTGCCTTTATTCCCAAGTGTCTTATTATCTTGGACGTGGCCCATAGCAGTACCTTCTTATCAAAAATGAACTGAACAAAATGTCCATCCATCTGCATTGGGCAAGTTATTCACAATGTGAAGTGGGACATACAGTGCCTGCCCACCTACAAGGCGATTGACAAAGATGAGGAGCCAGTCGGGAAAACTAATTCATCCCCACAGAAATGCTTGAAGAACGAAGGAGTCAAGTCCAGACTGTAAAAGTTAACCAACCTGGTGTCCCTGATTAGATAGGCACCTCCTTCACAATCATGTTCTCCACTTTCTAGAATTTGAATCAAATTGGTATTCCCACCCAGAGTAGACCCATTGCTGAATGGGAAGTAGACACTTGTATCAACCCCATGTATACTCTAGTTGTGACTAGTGATTGAACATAGGCCTGCTTGGTACTTTTCACAGTGTTTATGAAGAAAAGAGGTGGTTTTGTCATAGAATCATAGAGTTGGAACAGATCCTAGGGGTCATCAAGTCTGCCATTCAGGAACCTACCTCAAAGCACTCCCACCAGATGGTCATCCAGCCTCTAATTAAAAACCTCCAAGGAAGGAGGAGACTCCACCACACTCCATGGAGGCAGCAGATTTCACTGCTGGACGGCTCTGACCATCAGGAAGTTCTTCTTGAGGTTTAGGTGGAATTTCCTTTCCTGTAGCTTGAATCCACTACTCCTTGTCCTAGTCTCTGGAGCACTGGAAAACAAGCCCACTCCCTCCTCAACATGACATCCCTTCAAATATTTAAACATGGCTATCATGTCCCCCCTTAACCTTCTCTTCTGCAGACTAAGCACACCCAGCTCCCTAAGCTGCTCCTCATAGGGCTTCATGGCTTCCAGACCCTCCACCATTTTGGTCACCCTCCTCTGGACACATTCCAGCTTGTCTATATCCTTCTTGAAATGAGGTGCCCAGAGCTGGACACAGTATTCCAAAGGAGACCTAACCAATGCAGAATAGAGTGGCACCATTACCTCCCTTGATCTAGACACCATACTCCTATTGATGCAACCAAGAATAGTGTTGGCTTTCTTGGCTGCTGCATTACACTGCTGACTCATGTTCACCTTCTGGTCCAAGAAGACTCCTAGATCCCTTTCACACATACTGTTATCCAGCCACTACGTATCTCCCATCTTATATTTGTGCATTCCATTTTTGTCAGTTCCTTCCTCTGAAATAAAGCTTACAGCACCTGCCATTCATTGCCTGTCTCCCATCCAAGTAATGAGTTTGCTGTTATTAATAGAATGAGTAATAAGTTTGTTGTTATTATATTCAGGCCATTTCCTCACAAGACTGTGACAGCGCTATTATTCCACTTTCAACATCCTATGGAATCCTGGAGTTTGCAGTTTAGAGAGGGGCCAGATGGCCCCTCCCTAAACTGCAAACCCCAGGATTCCATAGGATGTTGAAAGTGGAATAATAGCGCTGTCACAGTCTCGTGCGGAAATGGCCTATGTTTATCTGATATGGTTAGACTATTTTTTTCCAGTCCTGAAAAAGGCCCACAATACTTTCAAAATGTGACAGTTATTATAGTTTTGACATCTCAGAAGTTTATGGATATTGAGCCTCCAGTAAATATACCAGTTTCTTGCTATTGAATTCATTGGTTCAAAGGCAGACTGTTCAGTTAAACTTTTCCTTAAATGAATGAAACCCTTAATTGCAAACGTATATTGCTTTCAAGTTATATCCATTTTTTCTCTGAATCCTGTAGGGACAGCATAACCTAACAGAGTGCGATGGAGAGCCACTATTAAACAAGGTCTTTATTTTCAAACAGCTATCGAAGAATTCACACTCAGTGTATTTTTACAGTTCAGAAATTTTCAGCATGTATATTTCTATGTAAATCTGGGTTCTAGTAGTAGTGCATTCAGAAATTATCCACAGATTAAGAATTGATAAATCAGTATATGTCCTGTTCATGGCTAAGCCCCAGTATAACATTCGTGAAGCAGAAGTCTCCATCCCCACAAGGCACTTCTGGGGCTGAAAAGAGGCATCTAAGGGCATCCAGAACATGGGTGGGTCATTCTAGGCTGTGTCAGTTGGAGAATGCATTACCATGCCTGTTGTTGTTGCATTTCCAACTTATGGAAACTCTAAGGCAAACCTCTCATGGGGTTTCTGGGGCTGAGAGTGCATGATGCACCCACAGTCATCCAGTGAGTTTCCATGGCTGAGCGGGGAATTAAACCCTGGTCTCCAGGATCATAGCCTGGCTATATCGTAAACATTATTCAAGAGATGGAGAATGCTTTGTGCCAGGAGCTATTGGATGACTCTTTCCCAAGCTCTTGAGCTACCAGGAGATTGCATAAGCACAGCATCACAAAGGGCCAATGTTACCATTTCATGGGAAGTCCACTCACACTGAAGTCCCATTCCATCCCATTTCTACAGTAATCTATTTTTTTAAAAATAAATCTGCATGAACATCCACGTTTGACTATATAGTAAAGCTGGAGGTATGTGAACAATCCAGTCCTTGTGCATTGGGGTGCAAACTGACTTCACTCACATCTCCCAGACTAATGTTTTATCCAATACCAGTTGCTGGAAAACATGACTTAAGGGCACTAGTGCCCTCATGTTGTTCTTTGTGGGGATCTGGTTGGCTATGGTGGGAGTAGTGGGCAGGACGAGACAGGTCTTTCCTTTGATCCAGCACGGTTCCTCTAATATCCTTAACTGACTTTGCTTTCTCATTTGGGAGTTTTTACTATTAGAACCTGGTGTCATTCAATTGATATGAACAGGGAAGATTCAGGATGAATAAAATTAAGTGCATCTTTAGACAATGCAGAATCAAATGATGGAATTTACTATACCTTGCTTGACCAGACTACATGTGAAAAAGATCTAGGAGTCTTAGTAGACCACAACCTGGACATGAGTCAGCAGTGTGATGCAGCAGCTAAAAAAGCCAATGCAATTCTGGACTGCATCAATAGGAGTATAGTGTCTGGGTCAGGAAGTGATGGTAACACTCTATTCTGCTTTGGTCAGATCCCACCTGGAATACTGTGCCCATTTCTGGGCAATACAGATCAGGAAGAATATTAGCAAGCTGAAATGTGTCCAGAGAAGGGCAACCAAAATGTTAGAAGGGCTGGAAACGATGAAGCCCTAAGAGAAGTGGCTTAGGGAGCTGCTTAGGGAGGTATGTTTAGCCCAGAAAAAAGAAGGTTAAGAGGCAACATGATAGCCATGTTCAAATATTTGAAGGAATGCCATATGGAGAATGGAGGAATCCTGTTTCCTGCTGCTCCAGAGACTAGAACACAGAGCATTGGCTTCAAACTTCAGGAAAAGAGATTCCATCTAAACATTAAGGAGAACATCCTGATGGTATGAGCAGTCTGACAGTGTAATATGCTTCCTTAGAGTGTGGTGGAGTTTCCTTCTTTGGAGGTTCTAAAACAGGCAGGATGGCTATTTGTAGAAACACTTTGATGGTGTATTCCTGAATAGCAGAATGGGGTTGGACTGGATGGCCCTTATGTTCTCTTCCAACTCTATGGCCCTTTCCGCACCTTACCTTTTTCCAGTGCTGGGGTGCAGGGATCATGCAAGCCTCCAGCACGAAGCTCTCAAGTCCCTGTTGCTTCAGCTCTGTACAAGCTGCCTGCTCGTGCGAGAGACCCACCTCTTCCTTCCCAGGCTTCCCAGGAGTTTCCCAGGCTGTGCTGGGGCAGGAAGCATGACCAGTGTGGCTCTGGAGGCTCCATACACCAGGTAAGTGCGCATGGGGCCTGGGAGCAATGTGCAGTCCCACACCATTTTTGGCTTCCAGCCGAAAATGAAAAGGTGCACAATCGGCACCTGCCAGCCCCTGGAGCATTGTGCAATTGTGAGTGCATCATGCAGATCACTCCTCACAATCACGCAACGCTCCAGGCACCCTTTCGCATTGCAAATGCTGTGCGGAAAGGGCCCAAGATTCAATGATTCTATAGCAAGGTGTGATGATAGCTGTAAAATCCTTGGAGACAAATCCATGGAGGATACCAACGGCTACTAGTCATCGATGGCACTGGAGGAAGTAAGCCTCTCAATAGCCATTTCCGAGGAATGTAACCAAGAAGGTACTGTTGTGCTTGTGTCTTCTTTGTGGGTTTCCTGGAGGCATCTTGTTTCCTTTTGTGTGAACAGAATGCTAGACTAGATATTGCCCTTTGGTCTGATCCAACCCTACCCTACCTTCCTAGGTTCCTTTGTTCAGCCTTTAATAATACTAATACCGCTAATAATGATAGGTACATGCTTGCTCACCAGGCCTATGTTTGTTTCCCCAGCTGCTTCAGGAGTTTGTGTTTCTTCATCTGATGACATCCCTCCGGCTATTAATTTCATAAAAAGATCATTGTTCTTCCAGATGATCTTTACAGAAACACGTCCCTGGAGGACGGGAACATTTAGTTAATAATTTAACACTGCGCTGTCTGCAGTTTTTTTCCCCCCAACCCAAAATGCGATCGATGAGGCAAACAATTGGTTTATTGAATCTCCTGGAGGCCTTTTTTTTTTTTCCTATTTCTGAAAGACACAGATGAGAATGCAAAGGGATAGCTGCATATATATATATATATATATATATGCACATATCCACATGCTAAATCAATGCCAGTTGCCAAATATAATTGTTTTATTTTCTAAGGGAACATTCAAGACACTATCAGATGCGCTGACCCATAACACTGATTTTTGAAGAGTGCGGAAAAACAACTTGGCATTTATTGGCAGTTTGTTTCTAGCCTCAGAGGGGTTTTTGCTGGCTTTGCTCTCTGCAAAGCAAATGCTTGTAGCCCAGACTACAGGTTTAAAATTTCCCATAATATTATTTTTAGACAATGGCTGGCATCCTGTCGGGAAGTTGCATCGTTGCAAACTGGCTTACGGTTGCGTAAAGTTGAACTGCACTATTGTTCAAGGCTTGTATCCTCGGGAATGGAGCGGAGATGTAACTAAGCCATTGGTGCTGTTGCAGAAGCGTGGCCAGTAGTGTGGCCACCGTGCAATAATCCTGTTATGAAATGTGTCCCTACGCATGATGCTCCATTGCCCAATGGGGCCTTTTGTGTGGTACCCCATTGTCAGAGCTCACTAGCCTGAATGTATGTTGTCTCAGCAATGGATTTCCATCATTGTAAAGTTAAGCATCACAGCTTGCAATGCAGGATCTCAGACCATATGTGTGCGTGTGTAGGGGAGGATTGGGGCACACTAATTAGAAAGAATTCACGATCAACCCCAGAAATTCCAAAATGGCGAGGCAATAGTCATATTAATGGCCATTTCCGCACTTCTTGTAGTCCCATTATTCCACTTTCAACATCCTGTGGAGTCCTGGCATTTGCAGTTTAGGGAGCGGCATTTAGGATTCTCAGCCAGAGAGCTCTTTGGCCTCAGGAAACTACAAACCCCAGGATTCCATAGGAGGTTGAAAGTGGAATAATAGCACTATAACAATGTAGTGCAGAAATGGCCTAAAGTGTATCTAGTGGCAGAAATGGCCAATGTCTGTACAAGCACCCATCACTACACGTTTAAGGATGCAGACCAATTCTGTGTGGGCTGGAGATGCGGAGGCTTAATTTTCAGTTCATACTTTATGTGGGAATGTCTCTCATCTTACTGAAAGTGTTTGTGATGTAGCTTTCTTGGCCATCATTCTTCCAAATCCTACTCATTTTTTAAAAGTCTTTAGTTTCTCCACCATGACTCTACACTCCTCCCCTCTCATTTCCCATTTTAAATGTGTCTGTGTTGAATATTTTCAAGTCCTTTCCAACTTACGGCAACCCTATCACAAGGTTTTCCTGGTAAGATCTGTTCAGAAGGGGTTTGCCTTTGCCTCCCTTTGAGGGTGAGAGAATGTGACTTGCCCAAGGTCATCCAGTGGGTTTCCGTGGATGAACGAGGATTCGACTCTGCCTCACAGAGCCCTCGTTCAGCGCTCAGAGCATGCTGATTGTCATTTTTAAATAGTTGGTTCTAATTATGGTAGGGACTCACTGAGGTTAGGTTAGCTAAATCATGCCTTTTTGGCCTTTCAAGAACACTATGGCCATTTCCGTACTAGCCTGTTATAGTGCGATGATTCCACTTTCAACCTCCTCTGGAATCCTGGGGTTTGCAGTTTTGGGAGGGGCCGGCCGGCCCCTCCTGAAACTGCAAACCCCAGGATTCCAGAGGATGTTGAAAGTGGAATCATCGCACTATAACAGGCTATTGCGGAAATGGCCTATGTATTTTATTCCATGGTCAAAGAAGGTGAGCAGCACCACTCAAGCTGATAAAACTGCATGAAAATCATATAATCATAGAATTATAGAATCGTAGAGCCTTCCTGCCCTACACTATCATAGTGCTTTTATGCCACTTTCAATCTTTTGTGGAATTCTGGGATTTGTAGTTCACTGAGGCCCAAGAGTTCTCTGGCTGAGAATTCTAAAGACCCCTCCCTAAACTGCAAACCCCAGGATTCCAGAGGATGTTGGAAGTGGAATAATAGCCCTATAACAGTGTGGTGCGGAGATGCCCACAGGGTTGGAAGAGGCCACAAGGGCCCAAGTACATCCACACCCAAACAGGATCTGCGCATCCCAGACAGATCCTTTAGGTGTTCTTCTTTTAAAGACTTTTTCTCCTGACTTCCACATTTCCTTGCAAGGCTGCGGCATCGACAACAGAGGCATTGTGTTACATACCTGATCACATTAAGGCAAAGCGCCCTGCCACACTTCCTGCTGCATTGGAGCCTCTGAATTATTTAATTGCCTGGGACGCAGAGTGAAATTTATTAAGGGCTCTGACATTGCAGCATTCATGTTTGTTTATGCAGGGCACAGTCCAAAGCTAAGCACTTTCAAGTCCCATATTTTATTTCCAAGGGAGGAAGAAAGAGACAAAATTTTAAATACATGCTTAGCTTCCTTCCATTGTGACCAAGGAGGGAAAGTTCCTTAGCAGGAGCTGGACCTTGGCATCATTTGGTCTTTCTGCTTTTCACAGCAGCTGGTGCCAGTGATAAGCCTAGTCCTGGGTGTCCATTTTGAATCCTATTACCAAAACAGGCAACCAAAATGGTGAAGGGTCTGGAAGCCACAAAGCCCTATGAGGACAAGCTTAGGGAGCCAGGTCTGTTTAGCCTGATGAAAAGAAGGTTAAGAGGTGACAAGTTATCTAAATTTAAATATTTGAAGGGATGTCATGTTGAAGATGGAGCAAGCTTATTTTCTGCTGTTCCAGAGACCAGGGCATGGAGCAATGGATTCAAACTACAGAAAAAGAGATTTCATCTAAAGATCAGGAAGAATTTCCTGATGGTAAGAGTCATTCAACAGTGGAATATGCTGCCTGGGAGTGTGGTGGAGACACTTTCTTAAAGCAGAGGCTGGATGGCCATTTGCTAGGGATGCTTTGAGTGTTTGTTCCAGCATGGCAGAATGGCATTGGACTTGATGGTCATTGTGATCTCTTCCAACTCTACGTTCCAAGGGCCCTTTCCGCACACTACCTGCTCGCGGAGGTGAGGGTTGCCGTTTGCGCAAGCAGCCTGCCACCCGCATCACTCCTCCGTTCTCCCACAGCTGGGTTGCTGGTTGCGTGGCCGTCGCACAAACACCCCGCCCCTTCCTTCCACAGTGCAGCCTGGGAGCTGTAGGCTGCACTGGGGGAGGGAGCGCGACCAGCCCGGCTCACCCGATGCACCGCACAGCAGGTAAGTGCGTGCGGGTCCTGGGAGCATTGCACGACTGCACACTATTTTCAGCTTAAAGCCAAAAATAAAAAGGTGCACGTCCGCTCTGCATCCGGCTCTTGAGCATCGCGTAAACGGGAGTGCGTTGTACGGACCGCCAATCCCATTTACGCGACGCTTGAGGGGCCCTCTCGCAACAGAAACTGCGTGCGAAAAGGGCCTATGATTCTATAGATCAAGGAGTCTCTTCCCCCATTGCTCTGTCCCTACGGCTTGTCTCCTCTTTCAAGATTATTCTGGACCAGACAATAACGAAACAAACAGATCTAGCTGGTCAATTTGAAGGATTCAGAAGAAGGAAAAACGTGGACGGTAATTCAGATCAAAGAAATGGAAAAGTGGTTTTGATGAGAATAACTTTGAAAAAACTTGGAAAAGCAGCTTCAGCAGCAGCTGAAGAAAGACACTTTCTGGAATCTTTCCTTCTCTGTAACCCTCTGGAACGGACTCCCTCTTCCTTCCACCACCCCCAATAAAAATGCTCCTAAGCCAAGAGGCTGCGATGCTCTTTCCACCTCGGACAGCAAAGAAAAGGTGCGTTCAGGAGGGCCGGTCTCCCAAACGCGACCTTATCTTGTTGTGCAAATCTCCTTCCCTCGCCATTCAAGAGTTCATTTACGCCAAAGGAAAACACGGCTGCCACATGAAAGCCCTTCTTGGACCGCGTTTCCAAGGCACAACTGAGAAGCTTCAGTGAGTGCCGGCGGTCCGAGCCAGCGGTGAGGCAAATGACCCATGGAAGGTGAACCTGATGGCCAACATAAGGGCCTTTTATGTCGTTTTGGCTTGGCTCTCCGACTGCCGAGGATATAATGTAATATAGCCGGGCTCGACGCTGAAATAATAATAAACCCTTACCAAAGGCGGGGGAAAAAGAGGAAGGGATTTTTGGGTTATGAGACATCCCTCAGGTATATGGAGTATAAAACCAGAGCCTGCATGAACAGTCGGTACAAGGGAATCTTTGGCCGCAATCCACAAAGCACCGAAAGCAATTGGAGAAAGAATTTATTTAGTCCTTTTTGCTCTTTGGTCTTACAAAGCCATTTACACTATCACTTTGCAATATACAAGAGCATTTACTTTATTAAAAGAAAAGAAAACATTCACAATAAATAGCACTAATAAATCCGCTAAAGACTTGGAGTGTTTTTTTTAAAAAAGCTTTTTCAACTTTGTTTGAAGGCAGCCAGAAACGGCCTTCTGTGGGCTTCCTAGGAGGAAGGAAATTAGTATTTATTTATCTTAATTGACCTCTCAGGAGGCCTTGCTGTATGACTTGGTCCTCCCTGAAATGGTGAACTTGTGTTCAAGCCATAGGTGGGTCTCCCATAAATGAAAACTTTTTCCGTGCACAATAATTCTCCATGAAAATAGCATGTGAAGCTACAAAAAACCAAACTTTGTCTCTGACACTTTCATCTTTCTATCTACATTTTTTTTCCCTTTGGGTGCGGGCTAACATTTAGGAATTTGAAAATATCCCTGTGTTGTTTTCATGGTAATTTTTAGCTTTTCATCAGCTTTTTTGTTCTGTCCACGTTCTAGATTAGGCTGTGAAGCTGTTTTTTCTTCCTGCACAAAAATTTGTTCATATTTTCATACCCACATTTTTCCTAATCCCATTTTTTTTTTAAAAAAAAATTGTATTTCCCCACTGCCTTGCATATAATTGAAAAGAAAAAGAAATGTGGTTTCCTTATAATGACAGGGAACTGAAAGATACACATGAGCTTTCATTACTAGTTTTGCAGACCACAAATTGGATAAATTTGTAAAAAAAAAAAAAAAACACGGTTAATGCAAATTTCTCTTGCATCTTTTTTCTTTTTCTCCCCCACCCTCTGGTACTGAAAGCCTTCTGTCATATATGGAGACCTTTCTGCTTGTCTGCAAATGGTGAAAATATAATGGGACCAGATATATCCTGGGTTTTCTAGACAAAGGATACAGCTATAAAGGTGAATTACACTAGACTGCTTACTTGTCTTATTTTATTTGCAAATATACACCTCAGTTCAGTTTGTGAAATGCTTGTGAAATGCTTTGCCTGTGACCTACCAAATAGCAGTGGAATTTAGGACTCTGAGCTCTGCAGGTGACGGGTACCATCTTAGGAACTTCCCTGTTTCTCAGGGAGACAAGCCCTAGGGACAGAGCAATGGGGAAAAAGACTGCTTGATCTATAGAATCATTGAAACATAGAGTTGGAAGAGACCACGATGGCCATGGAGTCCAAACCTCTGCCATGCAGGAACAAACACTCTAAGCAACCCCAGAAAATGGCCATCCAGCCTCTGCTTAAAAACCTCCAAAGAAGGAGACTCCACCACGCCTCGAGGCAGCATATTCCAAAGAGTATAAGGAAAAACTTCCCGTGTGTCACCATGTGTTCTATAAGGCCAGGTGGGATGCTCGTGGAACTGATAACCATTGCTGCAGCTACTGGAGACATCTTTTTTTCCCCAACATGGTGGAAAATAATCACCTCCAACTGAGCTCTGGGTTGCCAGGTTACCTGCTTAGCCAGGTTTTACCAAAATTCGGGGCCCACTTGTCCAGATTGTTCTCATGCTTATTCCAACTTTCAGACCTGGAAGTCCACTTTCCATCCTTGCCTGACCTGCCTCTGTGGCCATACAAAGACGTTGCAAAAGCCTGCCCAAGAGACATTGCAAAGACCCACTATCTAGTCCCAGGCTTGGGCCCAGAAACCTCACGAACTGAAAGCTGCTGACTTGATAATCCGAGAAGATGGTGAAGTCTCCTTGGATGTTTTACAGTAGTTAAATGTTCTATTGAACATCCTCTCCATAAGATATGGGCAAAAGATAGCTTGGAATTTAATCACAGATTTCCCAATGGTTTAACAATACAGTCAGCCCTCCACTTTCACGGGGATTAGAGGTGCAAGATCCCTGCAAAAGTGGAAAAACAATTTAAAAAAAACCCAAATATTGTGAATGCTCCTCTTATAGAATCATAGAATCACAGAAATGTAGAGTTGGAAGAGACCACACAGGTCATCCAGCCCAACCCCCTGCCATGCAGGAACACCCTCAAAGCACTCCCAACAGATGGCCATCAAGCCTCTGTTTAAAAACCTCCAGGGAAGGAGACTCCACTACACTCCGAGGCAGCAGATTCCACTGCCAGACAGCCCTGACTGTCAGGTAGTTCTTCCTGAGGTTCAGGTGGCATCTCCTTTCCTGCAGCTTGAATCCATTGCTCCTTGTCCTGGTCTCTGGAGCAGCAGAAAACAAGCCCTCTCCCTCCTCTACGTGGCATCCCTTCAAATATTTAAACATGGCTCTCATGTCCCCTCCTAACCTTCTCTTCTGCAGACTAAACATACTCAGCTCTCTAAGTCTATCCTCATCGGGCTTCATGGCTTCCAGGCCCCTCACTATTTTGATCGCCCTCCTCTGGACTTGCTCCAGCTTGTCAATATCCTTCTTGAATTGGGGTGCCCAGAACTGGACACAGTATTCAAGATGGGGTCTAACCAAAGCAGAGTAGAGTGGTACCAGTACCTCCCTCGATCTAGACACCATACTCCTATTGATGCAGCCAAGAATTATATTGGCTTTCTTGGCTGCCGCATCACACTGCTGACTCATGTTCAGCTTGTGATCTATGAAGGCTCCTTCTCCTCCTCCTCCTCCTCCTCCTCCTCCTCCTCCTCCTCCTCCTCCTCCTCCTCCTCCTCCTTCGTCCTTCTTCTTCTTCTTCTTCTTCTTCTTCTTCTTCTTCTTCTTCTTCTTCTTCTTCTTCTTCTTCTTCTTTTGCATTAAAACACTTCTCTAAGAATCTCTAGGTCTGCCACTTCTGCCAGAAGTGGGCCATAGAGTCACACTGAAGGATGTAGCAATGCCTAAAAAAGTGTTCTCTCGAGGAAATTCTCACTCCTTCGGTGGAACTCTATGGTCTACTTCTGGTGGAACTGGACCATACAGAATTGTGCTGGAGGACCTAGAGATGTCTAGAGAGAACATACTACTTACATGGCAGTGGCAAATACATTAATCATTTTTAAAATAAATAAATAAAATAAAATAAATCATGAATAATGACATTCACTAATGCCAAACCCATGAAAGGGAAGGGCTGAATATAGTTGAAAAGTCTTACTTTCCTCCAAAAGATAACTTGGAGGGGAAAACAGGAGTAGATTTGTGTGAAAGATTTATGCATCTTGGGTCATGTAATCTACGCTGTTATTTCATATCTGGTTCCAGCTGGATCTCAGGGTTCTACCGAAAAGCAAAGTAGATCCCAGAAGGGTAAAGTCTAATGACTCCTGGGCTAAATGATCTGTAAGATCCCTTCCAGCTTTACAGTTCTTTCAATTGCAAGGAACAAAGGAGAGCAGGAACAGTTCCCAGCTGGTGATAGATCAGGCCAAATCTAGATTAGATAGACAGAGAGATGAGTTTCTTTATTATTTAGAGATTGTTGTTATGATGTGCCTTCAAGCCATTTCTGACATATGGCAACTCTAAGGCAGGGTTTTCTGCCTCTTAGGCCCTTTCCGCATTGAGGCTTCTCGCGCGAGTGGGGGGCGACTCGTGTGAGAAGGCTCCTCCGGGAGGCTGCCGTTTTCCCCTCCTTCCTTTCGCAGGTGAAGGAACGAGGGGGAAGCGGCACCGGAGGAGGCTTCTCACGTGAGCCACCCTCCCCCCCGGGCGAAGCAGGAGGCTCTCGCATCCGTCCCCCCGCGTGCGCACGAAGCAGGAGGTGTCGCATCCATCGTGCTAGCACCCCACCCCACCCCTTCCTTCCGCAGGGGCAGAGGGAAGGAAGTGCGATCCGGCCGCCTCCCCGATGCTCCGCACAGGAGGTAAGTGCGCCTGGGCGCCGGGAGCATTGCGCGAGCGCAGGTGATTTTTGCTTTGAGGCGAAAATCAAAAAACCCGCGATCGTGCCGCTGCAGCCCCGTGAGCGCGGCGGAAGTGGGAGTGCATCGTGCAGAGCGACGCTCCCACTCCCGTGAGGCTCATGGGGCTGTCGCGCGACAGAAAGCCCATGAGAAAAGGGCCTTAGTTTGAGAGTATGTGACTTTTCCAAGGCCACTCAGTGGGTTTCTGTAGCTAAGCAGAGACTTGAACCCAAGGTCGTAGCCTAACACTCAGATCACTACATCACACTCGTTATTTGGAGACATTCAAACACAAATGAAATATGGGGGCGAGAAATCCCAAAAGATTAAATATGCACTGCACATTGCTAACACAGACAAACATACTTTCTGCAACCCACTAAGTTGTGGGGGGAAAAGGATGCCCCTATCATGTCAGAATGGAATGTGAAATTGAGCCCACCTTGGTCCATGGGAGGTGTGCTGGTGTGTGGTTTGTGAGACTGGCATACTCTCTGAAAACAACTCCTAAAGTTTTATGCTGTTGAAAGTACACATACTGTAGTGATAGCAATCAGAGGTCATTTCTGCACAGGACTGTTATAGCGCTTTGATTCCGCTTTCAACATCCTATGGAACCCCAGGATTCCATAGGATGTTGAAAGTGGAATCAAAGCGCTATAACAGTCTCGTGTGGAAATGGTCACAGTCTTGGCTTTGCTATTTCAAGTGAATACATCCACACACCCCCTTCTGGTTTTGGACAGATCGGAGACGGGGGTTCAAAACAAGTATTCATTTAGGGCGGATTTAGGTTATTCTCCTTTGTGTCTCTGCATTTTGTCCTTCCTAGATATTTGCATTAGGGTTTTCAAATGCCAAATTATTCTTTAACTCTAATTTCAATTACAATTTTTTGAACTTTGGAAATTCCGAACTACAAAATTCCACTTCTGTGGGGGGAGGGAAACTACAAAATCAAATCAAATACCTTCTTCCCTGATCTATATCTAACAGTGCCTCTCACACCTTGTCTTTTAGTTGTCTTGGGCCATTTCCACACTATGCTGTTATAGTGCTATTATTCCACTTTCAACATCCTGTGGAATTCTGGGGTTTGTAGTTTACTGAGGCCCTCTAAAAGCCCCTCCCTAAATTGCAAACCCCAGGATTCCACAGGATGTTGAAAGTGGAATAATAGCAGTATAACCGTAGTGCAGACTTGGGCCCTTTTCGCACAGGCCTTTGCTTGCGCGACAGCCCCGTGAGCCTCGCGGGAGTGGAAGCGGCGCGAGTGTGGGTTTTTCGATTTTCGCGTCCAAGCGAAAATCACCCCACGCTCGCGCAACACTCCCGGCGCCCACCCGCACTTACCTTTCATGCGGAGCCTCCGGGAGCCGGCCGGGTTGCGCTTCCTTCCCTCCGCCCCTGCGGAAGGAAGGAGCGGGGTGGGGAGGTAGCGCTACGGACGCGACGCCCGCTTCGCATGCGCGGGGGGAGGAATCCGGCGCTCGCGGGGGGGACGAATCCGGCGTGCGCGAGGGGGGGAAATCCGGCGCGAGGTCTCCTGCTTCGCACGGGGGGAGGGCGGCTTGCTCGGCAAGCCTCCTTCGGTGCCGCTTCCCCGCTGGTTCCTTCGCCTGCGGAAGGAAGGAGGGGGAAGCGGCAGCCTCCCGGAGGAGCCTTCTTGCGCTTGCCGGCCTCCCCCGCTTGCGCTAGAAGCCTCAGTGCGAAAAGGGCCTTGGACTTTTTTTTTCTAGTTTCCCTTACCATTGGCCAAATTGATCGGGGCTGATGGGAGCTGATATCCAAAATATTTGGAGGACTAAAGTTTGAGAACTAATGCCTGGAAGACATCAACGTGGGTTATTACTTATCCTATGCCACAGTTATTGTCGGTCTCATTGGCACTGCATGTCCTGGTACAAGTTCGGAATAGATGCAGGGACGGAGAAATCTGCTCAGTACCGGTTTCTTTCCGTTTCTTATACATCCAGTCATATATTCACTTCATTTTGTTCCTGTATCACCATACATTTTTTTTTTTAGGAAGGCACGGAAATCTTTACAGATTTTTCTGCATATCTATCCTTACATATTCGTCTTTTCCTACACCGTTTTGCCAGAGGTAAACTCCTTTTTCAAGCATTTTTGCCATACACACAACAAAACAAGATGCACACATTGTTTTTTCTGTACATTCCTCCCAGATGTGTATATTTTTGCACCCATTTTTGACTGACGATGAGTCTGCAATATCTAGGGAAGTACAAATATCATGATATAACTATGTTAATTCTGTTCCAATTCTCACACTGCTTTGGAAAACGGGGATAAGATAAAGTGGCATCGCAATGGCACCAACATTAATTTCACATTGTGCCTAGGCAACAATGAACCTCTTCCTTCAACATTTAGAACGGAGAGGACCTGGGACTCGAGTTACTGCTGAATTTTGTAGTCCCCCCTGACATTTCAGGACAAATGTGGAAGTTCCTGCTTAGCGCAGACTTTCTAAGGAATTTCAAGGAAGGCAAATATTAAAACCAACATTCCTTAGGGATTTATTATTCCCCTATATTTTCTGCAGAATCTGGAGCACATGAATCTGATGCTAGTTGCACAAAAGATGCATTCAGACAACAAAGAAGATGGGTATTTCGATAAGTAATGGTGGCTCTGAGTCAGTAGGTCTGATCATTTTAGGTCAGCAACAGGAGAGATGAGTCTTCTCATGACTTTAAAGTCTTTACACATGTATGAGACCATAAGCTTTGATGAAAAGGAAAAATGGCTATTTTTTGCTTGTTTGTCAGGAAATTTCCCCCCACCAAACCTTGCATGTTGCACTCTTCTGTCTTTAATTTCCCCATATTTTTCAATATTTTATTTTCTTAAAAAAAATTAAATGCTTTTTAAACACATTTTGGTTCGGAGCACAACTGCGTTGTTCCTGAATGTATTCTGTATTCAACTTTACCTTGGTCTTGTACGTTTAAAAATGTGTTTTACATTCTAGTAATTAACTCTTAAAAACAACAAATAAAGTAAAGCTACCAACTCCCATTACACTTCTTGCAAGAGTAAGAATATCAAATTTAGAGTTAGCCTTTTGAAAGAGAAATAAAAGCTATCTTTCTCATCATCGGTTTATTCCTTTTGCATTATTCTATAATGTCGTAGGATGGTTGTGTGCTTTTTTGTTAATTAAAATGTGTTTTGCATTTTTTTTCCCTGTACACTGATCAGAAAACCAGTTATCAATGAGCAATAATAATAATAATAATAATAGTAATAATAATTCTGTTAATAAATTATACATTTATATACTCTCACTCCCCACTTCAACACGTTTTCCAGGACATTATGCAAATAGATTATGGAAGGAAGAAATGGATTATGGAAGCACTTGAACTACTAAATACAAAAGTTGCTTTCCTTATCATTATTGCATTGGATATAGAGTTAATCACATATCGCTTGCAGCAAAGGGTCCCAAGTCCTCCTGAACCCACTCTAAGTAGGGCTAAATTTGGATCCAATGGGGTACTATTGTAAATGCTGGAATATAGAAAACAGCCCAAATTTGAGCTCATTTATAGTCATCTGTTGGTTGCAGCTTTGTGTGCATGTGTGTGTATTTTCTTCCCTAAAATGGGATTGCTTTGAACACCAGCAGATTCTCTTGCGCCTGGGAGGTTTGAGGCATCTCCTTCAGCCATGGTAGCCATTCTACTCAAAGGAGGCACAACATTGTAAATCTGCAGACTGCTATTTTGAAGCTCCTTTCGCCTTCCTCCAGAGGCCGAGAAAGCTGGGGAGATAGCCCAGTAGCAAGCCCCGGCCGCTATGTAATTGAGGAAGCTCAGGAGCGCAAACATTTCCTCCCATCTCCAATTACATTTAACAGCCCCACATGTGCTCCAAGCCGAGCACATCCCAGCAGCGTGGAACTCGTTCCCCTGCTGTGATCTGGGGCTGGCCTGAACTGACCATTTTATGAGAGATTTGCTTGCAATAAATCTCCATCTTGCTTTCTAGTGGTATATCAGGATGTAGCTGGAAAAAGATGGAAGGAGAAGGAGAGAAGAAGAATAGAACATTTCAGGAGCACATTATGGGACAGACTATGCACAGATCTGATAGCTGCTCCTCTGAACACCAAGAGATGTGCGCTCAGCTTTCTCCCAAATATTTGGAGAGACAGAGCATTTGCTCCACTGAAACAGTTACCTGAATAGTGATAAACAATACCAATCACAGCAGCATTGGTTAAACAAATTTAAAGGAATTCATGTCAAGATATAAAAGGAATTCAAGGGAATACTATTATATATGATGCCGGCAGCCAGAATATTATATGCAAAAATGTGGAAATTCCTTCCCAAAAGGACTGGCTGCAAAAACTATATGATATATATCATAGGGATATGCTTGCAGCGATGCTAAATAATAAAAGCTTCAAAATATTTAAAGAGGAATGAGGAAACGCTGAGAAAGAGTGGAGGAAGAAATGGGCAAAAGAGGCTTAGAAATGGGGAGAAGTGGCTAGAGTGTGATCTGTGGATAGGGGAAGATTGAAATATGAAACTAGAAATTCAAATTTCACTCAAAGTCTAACAGAAACTAGAAAACGAATTGCAAGTAACAGTTTATTTTTTTTTCTTTTTATATTCTAGCTTAAACAGAGGTAATTGCATAAAAGTCTTAATCTCAGTACCTAAATCATGTTGCATTGTAACTTAGTATTATATCTACTTATAAACTGTAATAAAATTATTGACTGATCGATTGATTGATATCAGAGGTACAATTTAATGTTTGGAAGTAATGTGAGAGCATGAATAACATATATGATAGATGCTTATAACTTGTATAACTAGGTAAATCATAGATTCAAATAAAAGAAGGAAAAAACAGTAGCATTGGCAACAATAAGAACAATTTATATTGCTTTCCCAAAGAAGGAGCATCTTTGAGACAGTTTCAAAAAGTGAATAAGAGAGAAAAGGAAGAGACAGTAATGGAGAGACACACAGAGTGCAACAGGTTGTGGGAGTTTATATGTAGCCCAAAAGTAATAGGATTCATAAAATTAAGGATTATTTCCTGTGCAATAATAAATACTTAATTTCCAACATTTCAGAGCAGGTATTTTTGGCCTGAAACAGGGAACACCATAGTAAAATGTTAAATGGAAATATTCTTTCTCACAAACGTTCCACTCTTTTGGTCCTCGAGATGAAAGAGTCAAGCTATTTTCCGGTCAACCAGGGATCTGAGTGTCAGATCAAAAACTTTGGGGGTTCTTAGTAGGATCGACAAGTGGGCTAGACATGCCTGTATGAATAAAATATAACTTAGTAATACTCTTTACTGGGGTAGGGCTATGGACGAGACTCAGAGTGCCATGCTTTGAATGCGTCTCCAGAAGTAGGTCCCATCGACTCCAAGGGGGACTCACTCCCAGGTCAGCCGGAATAGGATGGCGGGCTCAGGAACCTAAAGAATGGATTATGTGCCCCAGATATTATCCGGCAGACCCCAGGACCTGGCCTTAATATTATATAGAGAAGGGTAATCGTATACACCCGGCAGGTTCTCTGGGCAAGGCTCTCCGAAGAACTTCCTTTTCTGCTTGGCTGCCGAATGGAGGTTTCCCTGTCAGTGTTAAGTTTAATGTCTCTTCCTTATCAGATCAAAGCAGGTTGGAGTTTCGCTGTTCTGATTCCTGCCATTCTCCTGCCATTCATTCCGACTTCCTGTTCGCTGAAAGTCAAGCTCCCATTCACAAAAGCCTGCGGGCCCTTATCGCCTTACCTCTTGACCCTGAATCATGGCTGCGAGGGGGAGAAACGGGGTTTAATTTCTTGCCAGAAAGCAAACAGGTGACCAAGCCTTTGGCTGCAATGACTTGAAAGGATAAAGGAATGCCTTCTTTCTCTCCCCGTCCCCCCCTCTTCTGGTTGGTCTAGAATGGAGTGCAGGAGTGGGGAATTGAAAATGACCTCACGGCAAAGGCTTTATATGCTATTAAGTGGAAAGAAAGAAAGAAAAGAAAGAAAGAAAGAAAGAAAGAAAGACAATCTTTACATTAGGAAGCCATACCCATTGAAACAGTTGCTTTTGTTTCCTCGAGGAGGTGTGAGTAGCTCACAGGATGGCAAGAATTTGAATATGTCCAACTTTTTTTTCCAGAAAGGCTAACAATTTAATAATTGGCACCCTCGCAAGAGAGTAGGGCCCTTTCTCCACGACAGCGCCATCCTGGCAAGGGAACACATCGCTGTGAGTCTGAGATGAGTGCCATCACATGACGTTGTCATGGTCCTGCTTCTATTGTGTCCCCAGCCATTGCAATCACATGGTAAATCATTGATGGGAAAAAAAATCTGGTAATGGCCTCCCTTCGCACAACAGTCACCTTGGCTGCGGCCATGTAGGAAGGGCGGAAGTGTTTTCAAGCTCTTCCTTCCTCAGCGCAGCACCGGAAGAGGCCAGGAGTGTGTTCTGAGCACTACTTCTCTGCCAGCAGCCGGTCAGGTGCAGAGGGGAGCATTCGGGTCCCGCTCCCATCCCGGCACTGCCAGGACATCACGGGATCACAGTATGGTGCAGAAAGGGCCCAAGTCACACATGCTCATCCCCAAAAAGTCCTGTGATAGGGTGACCATAAGTTGGAAATGACTTAGAATCATAGCCCCTTTTTGCACATTACCTTTGTCGTGGCAGTGGGGGGCGGCGCTCGTGCAAGCAGCCGTTTGTGCAAGCCACTCACAGCAGACCTTCTGCCTCCCTCAGCTGTTTGCCGGTCACGCGAGCGTCGCACGAATGCCCAGCCCCTTCCTTCCGCAGTGCAGCCTGGGAGCTGTAGGCTGCACTGGGGGAGGAAGTGCAACTGGCCCACTCATCTGATGCACCGCACAGCAGGTAAATGTGTGAGGGCCCTGGGAGCATTGCGCGACCGCACAGTATTTTCGACTGGGACCCACTTTAGGCTCGTGAGCATCGCGTGAATGGGAGTGTGTTGTACGGACCGATGCTCCCATTCACGCGACACTCAAGGGGCTCTCTTGCAACAGAAACTGCATGCAAAAAGGGCCATAGAATCACAGAGTTGGAAGAGACCAGAATGGCCATTGAGTCCAACCCACTGCCATGCAGGAACAAACACTTGAAGGCATACAAGAACAACAAGAAATCTAATTGGGCCTCAGAGATGTAAGTAAAGATGCCTAAGATTGCTCTGTTGCAGCACCATTCTTTCTGCATATCTATGTAGACATCAGTTCCACCATCAGTGGGACATTCGACACAGGCCTTTGTGTATTTACGTAGAAGCATGAGCCCATAAAAGGCTGCCACATGACTGCAGCATCACAGCACAGTTCTGTACGCGTTTCTTCAGATTCCGAACCAAATCTTACTAAATTCAACCGGATTTATTCTCTAGCAAGTTAGTTGGGACTTAAGATTCACAGGGCAATGCTATGCATGTGACATACGCACTCAGAAACAAGAGTTTTTAGATATGGTAGTTATAAAAAGCTTGTACTGTTACTAATGGAGAAAATCAGGACTTGTGGGAAGAAAGGAAGAAAAAGGATGGGGAGGGGAAGGAAGGAAATGTTTAGCCAGGAGCTGCAGAGCATTAGTGGGAAGGATTAGAGAGAGGACGAGGAGGGGGGGGAGGCCCTTTCTGCATGATATTTTCCATGTGAAATGGTGCCTGAAGTGTTGCACAATTGTGAGGAGCGATCTGCACAATGCAGTCACAATTGCGCGACCCTCCAGGGGCCGAAAGGCACCGATCGCGCATCTTTTCATTTTTGGCTAGAAGCCGAAAATGGTGCGTGATTGCACATTGCTCCTGGGCCCCATGCACACTTACCTGGCATGTGGAGCCTCCGGAGCCACACCAGTTGTGCTTCCTGCCCCAGTGCAGCCTGGGAAACTCCCAGGCTGCGCTGCGGAAGGAAGAGGCGGGGCTCTCGCGTGAGCAGGCAGCTCATGCAGAGCTGAAGCAGTAGGGAGGCGAGAGCCTCTCGCCAGAGGCTGCTCACGCAATCCCTGCGCCCCAGCGCTCGAAGAAGGTAAGGTGTGGAAAGGGCCAAATATGTGAAAGCAAAAATTGCAAAAGAAAGGAATCAAGGCTCTAAGCAAAGCTGGAAAAGAACACATATATAGGGAGAGGAGGGTATATGTATGTATGTATGCACACATACACACACACCAGATTTTATGTTAACAAAGATGCAACTCACATGCGCGTCAGACCAAAAAGCTGTCACTTCAGCCATTTACAGTAGAATGAGGAAGGTGGAAATTAACAATAAAATCGAAGGCTCTATCACATTACACTGTTACGGTGTTATTATTCCACTTTAACTGCCTTGGCAACATAGTATGGAATCGTGAGATTTGCAGTTTAGGCAGGGCATTCAGAATTCACAGCTAAAGAGCTCTTGGGCCCTACAGAACTGCAAACCCCAGGATCCCACTGAAAATTGCCATGGCAGTTAAAGTGGGATAATAGCGCTGTAACAGTGCAGTGTGATCAGGCTTAGAAAAAGACACAAAGCAGCAGTCTTGCAGGACCAAGCTTGCTCCGTCTTCAGCATGACACCCCTTTAAATATGAAAAGGTTGAAGCAGGGGACATCAGAGGAAAGGTGGAGCTTGAGAATGGCTGTGAAGAGTCATCATTACGGCTGATGCATAATTAGAAAAAAAAAAGACTTAAGACATCTTGCAAATTACAAGGGCGCAGATGATAAAGAACCGTGTTTGTACCAGGTCTGGTTGAGCTCATTGTCTGCTGTGCCAGCTCTTCTTATTTTATTTGTCTTCTCAGCAGAAAGTTTTGAAAGAGTTTTTATCAGATTCCACAGCCAGGCTACTTGAACTAAGAGATGTCTCCTGGGCTGAGATTCTGACACCTTTCCACACTACGCTCTTATAGTGTGATGATTCCACTTTCAACATCCTATGGAATCCTGGGCCGGCTGGCCCCTCCCGAAACTGCAAACCCCAGGATTCCATAGGATGTTGAAAGTGGAATCATCACACTATAAGAGCGTAGTGTGGAAAAGGCATATACTTCAGGCAACAGCCATGAACAGCATTCCAGTACGCATTTAAAGGGGGAGAGAAGGAATCATCACCTCCTTAATATCAGTATTAAATTATATTTGAGATTAAGATTAAAAAGCAGTGATTTAGATATTTAGATTTAGATAAATATACAATTTAGATATTTAGAAAATATGTATATCTATAGATTTTAAAAAAGGAATTGCTAAAGGTTTAATGTAGAGTTATAATTTGTGTAACACTAAGAATGTATGCCCAAGCAAAACAAGAAATAATGAAGCACCGAAAACTTTTACAAAAGGAAATTGGTAGATGATTAAGAATAGAGATATTAGATTTGTAGTTAAAGTTATTGGAGACGTAACAGCTTTGGAACTATTTGCAATGCTTTAAGATGCAAAGTGTAATTTTAAGTTTACAGATTTAATAAACATATTTATCCACTGTGTTGCATTTTACTATTCTGTATGCAAATGGCCTTTGGTCTACGCATTAATAAATTGATTGATTGTTACGGATATTTATAAACCGATGGAAAAAAAAATCAATATCCCAAAATTTGTCTGGGACACTAAGCGTACCCTATGACAAACTTTGAAAGAAAGAACTTGCGAGAGTTAGACCAATAACAGTTGCTTGCAAACTGTTGGATTCCCTGCCATTTGCTTCCTTTAAAGGAAAAAGAAAAACGAAATAAAAGTTTGATTTAAACTAAGTGTTCCCAATCAGCTAGTTTTCTCTGCCAAGGCAAGGGTTAAGCAACCCCGCTGAGTTTGACAAGTACAAGGTGAAGTGGGTGGTCAGTGAAGTCTGAAAGACATTCTTAACCCCTCTTGGCTGAGAATTCAAGCTGTTGTTCTCTCTGCTGAACCCGCACATCATCACTTGGTGATAGGAATCAAAATGAGGCGGCTGTGGCTGGCCAAAGCTTTCCTTCTTAAAGAGACCGTGGCTTCAAGCAAGCTCTTTCATCCCGGCGGAGAGGAGAGACAGGGAGGGACGGAGGGATTATGATCCAGCCCTGTTTTGCCATTCCATTTTGTTTTTAACAGAGGGCCTGCAGGTGAAATTTAAGGAGATGACCACTTTTCTTACTCTTTTCCTGCATGTGCTGGGAAAAGATTCACCTTGTGAGTGCCTGGAAGAGCTTCCAAAAGTTAGCCTCTTTTGGTCTATGGCTCCCAAATTTCCCTAGGCTGCAGGGGTACCAGTTGATGAGTGTTCAGAGAGACATAGATATTAAATACGGAGATGGAGTTGACCTTCTATTCTAACTTGCAAAAAATAAAAAGACATGCATCAATGTTGACAGAGATTTGCTTTCAGCTAGGGGCCTTGCCACTTTTGCAACCACACTCAGGAGCCTATGGGAAAGTGCTATTCTCTCAGGCCATTTCCGCACTTCACTGTTATAGTGCTGCTATTCCACTTTCAACTTCCTTTGGAATACTGGGGTTTGCAGTTTAAGGAGGGGCATTTGGAGTTCCCAGCCAGGGAGCTCTTTGGCCTCGGGAAACTACAGAATTCCACAGGAGGTTGAAAAGGGAAAAATAGCACCATGACAGTGTAGTGCATAAATGACCTTAGTCTCAGGCCTGCATTGTCTATAAAGGAAGAGGAGGGGAGGAGTCCTTTCTCAAGGGGATGGCAGCTGCAGCAGGTCCAAGGGGACTTCTGTTGTCCCCCCTGGAGACCCCCATGGACATTGACATCATGATCATCAACAACAACAACACAAAGCAACTAGAAATCTAGCACTGATTCTTGAACATTGTTGTTTATGGTCAATAGTACAGGGAGCCTTGCAAACTGTAGTACCTGGAGACTTTCAGGAGCAACCATCCATCCTCTTTTTTGACCATAAAAAGGTTGGTCCGGAGATTCTGGGGACACTGGAGGCCACAAAAACATCCCTGGAAAGGCACACCTTGCTCAGCCCTGCCTTACATTGTTGTTGTAAGGATCACCAGAAAGGAGCAAGGCAAATCTTTTTAAATATCCACTGTGTGCTTCCTTCTATCACCTGACAACTGCCATTTCCATCACATTGCAGCAAGGAAAGCTATGGGGATAAAAGCTACCCTAGTGGCTCATCAAAAGTACCAGAACCTTTCAGCTCCATCTTTCCTCCAAGCTGCTTCCATTCCAGTGCAATATTAAAACTAATCCACAACTTTAAAATACCCTCCAGCATTTCATAGACAAATACCAGGACATAACTAGGGATGTAACTCTTCACTAAGTTTCTTCTTGAAGGAAGCAATGAGTTATTTTAACAGTTTTCTTCCCACAGTGAGAACGTCTTTGGACACCCCTCATTCTTTGAAGCCTATTCACAATTTGGGACGTCCGCTGTGCAAAATTCGCACCTGGCTGTTTGGTGCAGAAAAATGTTTTCTGTGCCAATCAACCATGTGCAAATTTTGTGCAGAATAAATCCCAGCTACAGCATTTTCTGTGCAGGAAACAGCTTTTGTTTGCTTGTAAAATATTTCTGTGGATAAATATTGTGCATAGAAAATGCCAAGTTCTTTGCAAAACATCAGTGTGCAAATTTGGCACAGAATAAATCCCGGATTGCAAATAGACATTGCAAGCTGGGGTTTGGGGAAGATTTGAGCAGGAAGAAAAATTGTTAAAACTGTCATCTTCAAGAAGAAAATTAATGAAGAATAACATCTCTAGTCTGAAATGAACCCCGTGACGCTGGATGGGCCTAGGAACACTGTGTGGGCTGCCAATTGCCTATTGACCTCTTTGAGACAATTGGGCATCGCTTTGTTTTTGCCTTCCAGCATGAAAGCTTTTTTTCTTCCCCAGCTCTCTGAACCTGTGGGTGAGCAAAAGGGCAGGACCCGATGAGCTGACAAGGCCCAGTCAACACTGGATTGCACTGTGAGGTCCGCCGTTTGCAAGAGGAGCATGAGGCAAACCCACATTTCACATTCGGTGGGCTTTGAACTTGTGCCGGAGCTTTGCACCACCATTTCCTTCATTGTATTCCTCTCTGCTTCAGCTACTGGGGGAAGGAAATGGGAAACAAATTCCTTTTCTTTTCTTTTTTCTTCTTCTTCAGGACAGACTGTGAGGAGACACACAGCAGGCAAGAAGCAACTGAGAAGGAAATGTAGGCGTTTGGATGCTTGACGTTGGCGCTGCCTTTTTTCCTTCATTTCATTTCAAAGGAAGTCGGCAGAGGGAATCTTCGCTATGCTATTTCACATAATGACCACCACCCCCGCCACTGCCTCTGCCTCACAAAGAAGGGAAACGGTGCTCGAAGCTGGGGAACCTGCTCCTCTATTCTTAAGCTTGCCAACTGTACTTGATCAGCAGTAAAGGCGTGTTGTACCAGGAAACCAATATGGGCGAGTCAAAACAGAGAAGCTCCATATTCTGCCCAATCTCAGCCACAAGATGGCAGGTTTTGCACTGGTCCCACAAATCCTTCAACATTTTACAGATGAATAACATAGGCCATTTCCACCCTACACTGTTATAGTGCAATGATTCCGCTTTCAACATTGGTCACTTCCGCACTAGCCTGTTATAGCGCGATGATTCCACTTTCAACATCCTCTGGAATCCTGGGGTTTGCAGTTTCAGGAGGGGCCGGCCGGTTGCAACCTTTGTATTGCTTGTGCTCACCGGAGTCTTGTTGAATGTTACTCTCTAGGATTTTAGGCACAGCCGAAACTGCAAACCCCAGCATTCCAGAGGATGTCGAACGTGGAATCATCGCGTTATAACAGGCTAGTGCGGAAATGGCCATCCTGTGGAATCCTGGGATTTGCAGTTTAGGGATGGGCATTTAGAATTCTCAGCCAGAGAGCTCTCTGGCCTCATCAAACTACAAACCCCGGAATTCCCCCAAGGATATTGAATGTGGAATAATAGCACTGTCACAGTGTAGGGTGGAAATGGCCTAAGGCCACAGCTACATCAAGCCAACAGGGACATGTTTGGTCAAACAACATCAGCATGTGATCGAGATCATGAAAGTTATGAGTAAGGAAGAGTACACAAGCAAGGAGAAGATACGACACTTTGCAGAGAAGACTACATCCCCTTCTCTCCACTTCCCCTCATTAACTGGATGCACTTTTGCACTTTGAACTCAGTTTGGGGCAACTGATGGCAGAGAGGACAAACGAGGAAATTAGGAGGAGAAGTGGGAAATTTTAATTTTTTTATTATTTTCAAAATACATCAAAGCATATATAGACACAAATATGTATATCATTATTACAATTCTTCTATTCCCCCCCCCACTTCTGTATATCAAAGCTTTCCAGTTGAATCTATCTCCTCCTTTATACATATCTTATCAAATACCAATATACTCAATCCACAGACATTTACAAATTTAGCCAGAGCATTACTGACGTGGGAAATTTCAAACTGAGACAAAAAATAAAATAGAGGGACAATAGAGGATTATCTGTGACTGTCCCTGACAAATCAGGACAGTTTGGAGGGTATCATTCAATCCATGTATTCTTCAACAGACCTTGGATAAGTTCTGGGGAAGAAGACAGCTGAGATGGGATGTAAGGAGACAGCTCTACTGGGTGCAAAGCAAAGCAATGAAGATCAAAAAGGTATAGAAGAAGTTGTTGTTGTAGAGAAGAGGCAGTAGTTATTTCTAAAGGAGAAGATAAGATGGCCAGGTGTCCTACTTTACAGCATCCTCTATCTGGAGAGCCACTTGGTCAAATGTCTCTGTTCCAGAAGAACAGTTCTGGACAGCAGATGAAACAGAAAGCATTCAACTCACCCAGTCACAGACTTTTCTGCTATGATTAGACATATCCTATTTCTGTTTTAAATTACGTTAACATTTCTGAACTTGTGCCTATATAAATTAGCACATGCAAATTTTATTAAAACTCATCTCCTCCATTCCTGATTCTCCTTTTATTTATTTTTATTTATATTTATTTATATATATATATATATATATATATATATATATATATGTGAGCAACCATCTTAAGCAAAGGGAAAGCGTGTGTGTGAGAGAAACTACTTGCTGAGACAAAGAGAGAGCCAAAAAAGTTTCTTTTTTAAAAAAGGAGGACAACTTCTAGAATCTCCTAACCAGCATCGTGAAGTTCTAGACAAA
Organism: Ctenosaura bakeri; assembly: GCA_948474755.1. Taxonomy (NCBI): domain Eukaryota; kingdom Metazoa; phylum Chordata; class Lepidosauria; order Squamata; family Iguanidae; genus Ctenosaura; species Ctenosaura bakeri. The sequence goes on from CAOLHI010003785.1 coordinate 122,818, forward strand.
AGAACAAGTGGGATTAAGAAATGCACTTGAATGTGAGGCCACTAGAGAGGGCAGTGGACTATATCTTGAGAAGAGCTGTGGCTTAGGAGGCATCCACGGTCTACAGAGTCTAATTACTTTGGTTTACTGTGGGATCAGGGCCCCGGCCATGCAGGAGAGACATGTCATTGGAGACTCAGGTCTTGAGGCCCTGCTTCAAGTGTCCCCTTATCATCTTCTACCTGCTACTCTGGTTTCATCCTCACCACTACCAACGTTCTGCTCAAAGTTGCCCCCATCTTTCAGGCTCTGTCCTCTCATCTTTTGGCTATGGTTTCTCTGTGCTATGGGAACCAGCATTTATTGACCACTTCCATTAAGTGCTGGAAGTTGAAAATAGGTATAAAACAGGCCAAGTTGTGCGGTGCGCTTAAGGACCCCACTAAATGTTTTCCAGATGGATGTGGGATGTTGGAAGTGGAAGCCCACAAGTTGCCCACCCATGATTCAGGCTGCCAAATACAGGAGCTCTGATGCTGCTAATGGGAAAGTGTGTGTTTGAGTGTCTAGATGTGTTATGGAACCATTGTTGCTAATTCTGCTCCAAACAGTGATTCTCCGAAGCTCTTGGAAAATACTGTCCCCATTCACACACATTCACAGACACACACATTCCACACTTCACTGCCTGTGAATAAGATGTTAGATGTTAAGAGGCCATTGTTGTTCAGCCCTATAATTTGTGTGACCAAGCTGGAGGAGGGGGTAAGGCCATGGATTTCTTTGGATAAATTCTTTCTATGTAACTCTATGCCCCGCTCTTTTCCTTCTACCAAAGACTCATCCTCATGCTTTTTTATCAATCTCACAAGATCAGCGCTCAGGTTATAAGCCAGGATTTTAGAGATCTGATATGTCATGTATCAATAACACGATCAGCCTGGAGGTTAAATAACTTAAAGTCAGGCTAAACAGAAGTACTCTAATAGATCTGTTTCTCAATGTATATTGGCTGTGCCTAATTGTGTACGGCTTCCGTGGAAAGTTGTTAATTATTACTTTTACTTCAGGCATGAAGATAGAGAAGTATATTTGTTGTAGCCAGCTCTCTGAGAACTAAGTAGGCACGTCAATCTTATTTTTCAGTTCTCAGAATAAGACGAGTATCAAAACACAGTTTCTTTAGGATTCTACACTGGGTGGACAAATTGCCCTATGGTTTCTTAGGTGTGAGCCTCACAATTAACAGTGACAGTTGCATAGATTCTCTTTTTTTGTTGTTGTTCTGAGATTTTGTAGTTATTGTTATTGTCCTTGCCGTAAAGGTGGTAAGAACAGCAACAGTGTGGTCACCATGGTGCATCTTTCATTTAGTGTGTTTGGCATCATTCCAAGGCAATGTGTGACTTCATGCATCATGTGTCATTAGAGTCACTGTAAAAATAATGGAGAATAATCACAGCAAATTCTGCAGCATAGTCTTCTATTTCTAACTGAGATGAAAAACATCTCAAATAAAGTGATCTGAAAAAAAAAAAATCCAACTGAGCTCTAATTGTGCTCCATCTCTCCAGAAATAATCTAGGAATGATGCTACTTGATGACATAGACCATTTCCGCCCTATACTGTTATAGTGCTATTATTCCACTTTCAACCTCCTGTGGAATTCTGTACTTAACTGAGGCCAAAGAGCTCCCTGGCTGAGAATTCCAAATGCTCCTCCCTAAACTGCAAACCCCAGTGTTGCCCTGTATTTTGGGGGGTCCCAGGAGGGATGCCCAAATAACCAAACAAAAGCACAAGATGGGGGAATTAACTTGAGCACTGTCTTAAGCTAACGAGAGGCAGGGTAACTTAGCAGGGATCTTGCAACCCTATGTCTACAGTGTCAGGTCAGAAGAGTAGTCAGACAGTTTAAAATAGTAAAAATGATATCTTTATTAAAGGACAAACAACGGAAAAGACACCACAAGCACACGGCTAACTAGAAATTAGAAATAAGAGTTTTCGGGGGAAATGGGTGATATGACACCTTTTCTCGTAGTCCCGAAGGATTTGAAGATTGCAAGGAAGAAATCTCAGCGCGGTTCACTGAGGGGAGCTCGACAGACAAAGCGACAGCAAGACGGGATGGAAGTTCAGAGTGATCCGAGGTGGGCTCGGAATCGGGGAGTTTTTATTGGGTGGATTGTGCCTACAGGCCATGCCGTACTCGGTGAGAACAATGCAAGTTTGGAGCGGGACAAAGCGCTGGGAAAGGTCAAGTTCTACATGATCAGCTTAGCGCAGAGTTAACAATAGAGTAGCCAGTATGCAAATGGCTCAGCATTGCAAGAGTGCTGGCTCGGGGCCGAGCGTCTTTGTGTAAAGTCGCACTTAAGCAAGGTGTGTCTGCAAAAGGAGGTCCCTGAAGCAACGGAGTGGCATTAATCTGCCTGCCTAAGTGGGGCTTGGAATGCCCAACCATTAACCGGCCGCGCCTGTTTACGTGCTTGTCCGGTGGCCTCGCAAACACGTGGAGCAGGGTGGCAGAGAAAGGTCAAGTGAAGGACAAATAAGTTTGATATCAAGAGATATCTAGTGCTCTCACTGGATATGTCTGAACCAGAGTAACCCCAGGATTTCTCAGGAGGTTGAAAGTGGAATAATAGGAAGTAGAAGAACAGTGGAATAAAGTGGAATAACAATACAGAAATGGCCATGATGTCATTCCCCAGAATGACTGCCATTTTTTCAAACTGAACATCTTGGAACTGTGCTACATTCCCAAATAGTCCTATCTCCAGATCCATCCGGGCTGGAAGGGAGAATAGACATTATTGATTACAGGGATATCACCACGAAGCTGCCAGACTGGACCATGGTGGCACTTCAAAATAGGAAGAAACATTTCACACTCAACTATTCCACTCAAAAGGCTCCACTTCTCAAATGTTTCATTCATTCAAACAATCAGTTGCAGTTCTCATTTAACAAGGAATCCACCACACAGCCTCTCAAAATACGTGGAATATAACGTAAATGAGATATGAAATATTCAAATGCCATATTGTATGAAGAAAGATGGATATGAGTTGGAATTTTGATAGGGGCACAATGTACATTAGGATATTTATATATTACTATATACTATCACATATTATTATTATATATTATATATTGCTATATATATAGGACTACACATTATTACTCTTCGTATGCCGTTTTTGTTAATTTTATATATATATATAATTGCAATTTTTAGACGAAAAGATGTTATGTTAATGTATTTGTAATGAAAATTGTTGTAAAATATAATAAAAAAATACTTTCTATTATCGTGATGCAGTTTGGGTTGTGCTGGCTGCTAAATAAATTCTCCTGATTAAGATGGCAGAAGCACAGAATGAAGTAATTCAGATCTCTTAGATCATGGCACCTCTCCCTGGATCCTTGAAGCCTTTCTCTTAGTGGCGTAACGGCCTTCCTTCAATTGTTTATTTCTTTTTAAAAAATAAAAACGGATAGACTTTAGTAGCTCGACTTTGTGCAAAATATTCCATTCTGCTCTTCTCTCTTGCTACTGTTCCTGCAGAATCATGGCATATATACCACCCCTGGCTTTGTCTATTAAACAGTCACATGAACTGAATTCCATGCTCGGGGCGGGGGGGGGGTCTAATTAAAACAGGATCTAAGCATCCTAGTACAAAGTTGCTTCAGTCAGAATTTTTGTAGTTCCTTGTTTTTTTGCAACACATGCTTTTGCAACACATGTTTTTTTGCAACACATGCTTTTCCAAGATACCCGTGCTTGCTGTGGAGCAGCAGCAACAATGCCAGGAGGCAACCAAGTCATCCAATTCAACCATCTCTTCAACGACAACAGGTAGGTTATCTGCCGAACAGAGCACAGGTCGGGCCTCCCATAATGGGGGAAGCCCTGGTGGTTGACTGAAAACTGATTCCCGTCAAGAGCTATTTTCTTCGGAAGACAGAGGAGACATTGTAACCCCTCGGTGCTTGAGTGTGGCCTTGGCTACTGCTGAAAGACCACCTTTCTCCTTCCTCTTTCCTGGAAACAAAACAAAATCCTCTCCCCCGCCAGCTGTCAGTCCTATCGGGAGCTGGTGAAAGGAGGTGCATAAACCCAGTAGCGTATTTGGGGAGATAACTGTCAAACGGCATGAAAAGCCCTGCCTATCTGCTCCGTAAGAGGAACTGGGGCACCAACCAAGCTGAAGCTTGATGCTGAACGCATCTTGGCATCTGTGAGGTCTTGCTCTTAAGAGAGATGGAGAGAGGGAGGGAGGGAGGAAGAGAAAGTCATTCTTTAATACCCTTTATGAAAGAAAATGGTGGTAGGTATCAATGGAATCCTTCCTTTCCCTACCAAATCATGGGGGGGTGTGTGTCTACTTAACTGGAGTATTGGGTAGAGTGGAGAAGTTGTGTGTTAGTTTTTGTTGTTGTTTTTAAAAGCAAGAAAGAGCCAGAAAAAAAAAAGTTATGAAAGTAAATTCAGAAGTGTGGCGTGGGAATATGAAGCAGATTTGCTTCCAGTTCTCTACTGTCAGACCAGAGCAAAGACCGACAGTGAGACAGCAAACTCTGTTCTACAAATCTGAAAGAAAAGGAGAGAAGCTGCAGCTTTGCTACTTTTTCTTTTCTTTTAGGGTGTGCATAACCTTCTACCCAACACTACCATCAACACACTTAGAACTGTAAAGTCAAAAGAGACCATATGGACCATCAAGTCCAACCATGGAGCCCTGGTGGCGCAGTGGTTAAATGCCAGTACTGCAAGCCACAAGGTTGTGAGTTCGATCCTGCCAGGTTCCAAGGTTGACTCAGCCTTCCATCCTTTCGCAGGTTGGTAAAATGAGTACCCAGCTTGTTGGGGGCATGTATAGAAATACAAGCTATTTGTAAGTTGTTCACCGCCTTGATCCATATGGAGAGGCAGGATACAAATAAATAATAATAATAAAAAAAAACCCTGCCACGCAGGAATATACCATCAAAGCATTTACAATAGGTCACAGAATCATAAAATCACAGAATCATAGAGTTGGAAGAGACCAGAGGGGCCATTCAGTCCAATTCCCATGCTATGCAGGAACCATCCAATGTCTTTTTATAAACCACCACATTCCAAGGTAGAATATTCCACCATTGAACTGCTTGGGCAGTGTATTCCTGTATGGTAGGGGGTTGGACTTGATAGCCCTTGTGGTCTCTTCCCACTCTACAACTCTATGATTCTATGCTCTTACTGTCAGGAAGCTAAAGATACCCAACCCTCTTCTGTACATGTTCCAGCTTGTCAATGTCCCTCCTAAACTGTGGTGCCCAGAACTGGACACAGTATTCCAGGTGAAGTCTGACTTGGTTCATGCTCATTTCCATCCCATTTCATCTTAAAAATCTGTCTCCACCCCTTTTCAACAAACTTCTTTAAAAAGTGCCCATTTTCCAAATCATATGCCTCTGGCACATGTATGCCCCCTGTTCACTAAAATGTGTTTCTCTTTTGTTTTAGGGCCACATTTCATTGTTGGACACACGTTTCATCATGTTTCTTTCAAAGGCACGTTTTATGAGGTTCATGCACCACTGTGTGCTTATGTGTAAAATCTGAGGCACAAAATGCTTCTGGTCTTCATCATCTCTAGGTAGTGTGGACCTGAGGAATTCCTCCTGAAAATTCATCTGGAGAAGAACCCGGGCACACCTCAATTCCTTCCAAAGACAAGGTCTCCCGGTATCTTCTCAACAGTACGAATATCACACCAACAATCCTTTTCCTGCTAAGAATGCAAGAACAACTGGGAGTGCCCAAAGCTGCTATCTTTGCCTCCACCTTCTCCAAGTAAGTTTTAGGGATGGAGGAAAAGGGGAATGGAAAAGACAAGTGTTTGCCTAGGAAGTTGGCAATAGCCCTTCGGATTTTATTCACTCGAAAAGCTTACAAAAAAATTTACCCCTGGAATACAAGGCTGGCAGGTGGATCAATGGTAACACATTTTACAAGGAAAGAATGTAAATTTTCACCAGGAGGTATAATGTATGTATTCTACAGCAATTAATCTAAAGTGGGTGCCACTCCTGGCTTCAAATGTACAATCCGGAATGCAAACAAGAATCATCTTTAGGGCCTGTAAGATTGCACCAAAATGGGGAAAGAAATCAACTCTTTCTCTCACCCTGAGTGCAACTACCGGTACAAGCAAGTGGTGGTTGAGCATGACGTGATCTTGAGAATAGATATCAAGGATGAGGGAAGCTGTTCCAATTTTGCTGTTTTCCCCTGAATTCCACCTGTATCCCCATCCCACTCATTTTTGTTTCTGGTTGTAAGCCTTGGTGGCACAGTGGTTAAATGCCGGTACTGCAGCCACAATGCTGTGAATTCGATCCTGCCGGCTCCAAGTTGACTCAGCCTTCTATCCTTCCATAGTCGGTAAAATGAGTACCCAGCTTGTTGGGGGCAATTAGCTAAAATATATTGTAAACTGCTGAGAGAGTGCTTCACACTGATAAGCAGTGTGGAAATGTAGCTGCTAGCTGCTGCTATTTGGCTTCCTCCTGTGACCGATTTGAGAAAGCCTTGGAAGACCCGGGTTTTATATAGGCATGCTTTCCTATTTCATTTTGGAGAGCCACATGGCATTTATTTCATCCTAGTGTATTTCCTCCTGACATTACCATTCCTAATTCCCTGGCCATTAAAAGAACCACGTATCTTCCAAAAAAGAAATGTATCTGCACTTGCCGTGTGCATTTCTACATTCTCAGAACCAGCAAAGATGTTCACCGCTAGTAACCATAGCTGTTGTTTCCAGGACACAGATTCAACAGAGATCAAGCAAGGGAAAGAGAAATGCTTGTGCTGAAACAGAATTATTCCAAAGTTTAGTTGGTATATTATTGGGAAAACACTTTAAAGAGGTCAGTGGAAATGGGTGAAAATAAATTTCTGAAATGTTGCATGAGACTGGATGTGACACATGATCACTGGGAAATGGAAGGGGAGGGGATCCAGGGATGGATGGAGGCAGAAAAACTTGGCATATTTCAAGCAAGAGACTGGATGCAACTTATGAATAAGCAGATATAATCACAACAACAACAACAACAACAACAACAACAATAACAGAACTGGGAACTCTCAAAGTTTCTAAAGACTTGTTTTTCCTTTCTGGAAGCACCTTTGTTTTTCCTCCTGTGCTTGTCTGTAATGTGCACGTTTATTCACGCATAAGTTTTTGCTATTTGTGCATGCTTATGATGCTTATATTTCTTTTCCTATTGGGGAAAAAAAAGGGGGCACAGACCAAGGGGTGCATAGCCACTTTTCCAAAGGCTTCCCCTCCCTGTACCCTGTAGTTGAAGAGTTCATCATCATCTCCATCATCATCATCATCATCATCATCATCATCATCATCATCATGTTTATTTATAACACCTTTTATACCAAAGGTCGGGGAATGTGCACATGTTTGAGTTTGCACACCATTGCAACCTTGTTCTGCACTCGGAGTTGAAGAGAGCAAGCTGTCAACTTCATTTATATTTTCTTCCCTGATATTGCAGATTTATAATTCACTGTCCCAAACCAACACAGACGTCTTCAATGGAATTAGACGAATTCAAAGATAATACCATCAAAGACTACAGGTTGTGATGACTGTATATTAGGCCTGTGTCAGAGGCAAAATGCCTTCAAGTACCAATGAATGGGTAAGAAAAGCAGAGGAAGCTATTACACTGGTGTCCTGGAACCATTCACACTATGCAATTATAGTGAAATAATCCCAGTTTTAACTGCCAGGGTTCAGTCCTTTGGAATCAAGGGATCTCAAGTTTAGAAAAGTGCATTTAGAATCCTCAACCAGGGAGCTCCAAGTGCCTCACCCAAACTATAAACCCCAGGATTCCATAGTATGTTACACGGCAATTAAACTGGAATGGTAATGCTACAATTGCATAGTGCGAATAGGCCCCTGCTCAACTCTTTTTTGCATAGTTTCCTTTGTGGGAGGTGGCAATTTGATTCCATAACTGCGGCAAAGAACTTGATCTAGTTTTTTTTGTCATTCTTCACTCAGTGGCTGTGGGCAGATCGGAATCTGTATCTGGGAGGGTCTCTGCAGAATATTTGCCAATTCTGATTTTCAGCATGGAAGAAACGTGTCTTTAGGAGTGCAGTATGGCCCCAATGCTTACAGTGTGTTGCTGCTGTGGGCTCGCTAGAGACTTCTGGTTGACCACCATGGGAAACAAGCTGCAGGCTGCAATATTTGGGGGAACACATCTTTCTTCTTAAGAACGCAGATTTCTTTAGAACACTGGCAAATATAAACTCACGCTAAATGTAATCTTCATAATTTGCATTTTCATGATTTTGTTTTAAAATGTTTTAACTAGTCTTATCCGTCTTTTAAACTTTACAAATAGGCTTTTATTTTTTTAAATATCTTTTTAATTATTTCCATTATCTTCAATTTGTCAGATTGCTTTTATTGTATGTTGCCCTGAGATCTCTAGAAAGATGTCAGGTGTGGCAACAAAGGGGGCTGGAGCACGACTGCATTTTGCCCAGACTTTCCCAACTCTCCCCAGTGCACAGGCAGTAGTATTGCTGCTACCAAGCCCTTTCTTGGAGATCTAATCTCTCTTTCCTTCTTTGGGACCTGGAGAACATCAGGGCTCAACACTCTTCCCCTTTCCCTTATGTTTTCTGGCAGAAAAGGGGAAAAAACTAGTACTTTGTAAGTTCTTTGTAGACCTTTCCATGGAGATGTGTGACCATAGTTTCCTACTCTCCATTAAGGAACAAAGCAGGTTTGCCATAAGTGCAACACTTGAATAAGAATAAAAAAAAATAGGAAAATAGCATACTAAGAATTAATATATTAAGCAACTCAACTAGTTTAGAATACTGGCTGTCTGCATACCTCCCCTCAGGTTGCAAGAGCAAGACACAAACCCATAGGAACAGGCATAAACCAAAGAAAGATGACTCTCCAACTCCAGGTTGCCTTCCCCAGCCCTCCAATCCCTTTCAAAAGAACTGAAAACCTAATGCATCTGATAGAAAGTCCTTGGTTTTCTTATAATCCCTTCCTGGAATTCCTTTTCTGCTCTAACATAGGCCATTTCTGCAATACACTGTTATAGTGCTATGATTCCACTTTCAACATCCTATGCAATCCTGGGACTTGCAGTTTAGGGAGGGGCCTTTAGAATTCTCAGCCAAGGAGCTCTTGGGGCTCAGGAAATTACAAACCCCAGAATTCCATAGGGTGTTGAAAGTGGAATAAGAGCACTATAACAATCTAGTGCAGAAAGGCTCACAGCTGCAAGCTTATTCCACAGGACTTCTCCTCCTTCTTTATCCTGGACACCTTCACTTCTCCCTCTTCTCACCTCCTATGGGCGAAAGAGTGTCAGGGCCAACCCAGTCTCTCACCCACGATCCTTTGCTCAGATCCTCTATTGTTGTAGGGTAGGAAGTTTTGTCTTTGTTTTCCATTTTTTTTAAATAAAACAATTAATTCTTTGTAGCTTTTATGTATGGTTCATTGTTTTGTTTGTTGAAGGTAGATTTTATTGTATTAACATATTAATAATTTTTTTTTAAAAAAATCCCAGTTTCTTTCTCCCCCTCCCACCTTTGCACTTTACCCTTTATTGCTGCAAATTCAGTTCAAAGTGCAACTCGGCAGGAAGGAAGGGCAAAGTTTTCCGCTCTCCAGTAGGCACAGGCAAAAATCAACTGTTGGAGCCTCCCCTATTTTGGGTGCATTTATTAATGGTAAAATTAATAACTCGGCTGCCTTGACCACTCTCTGATATTGCTTGGGCCATTCCCACACTAGCCTATTATAGCGCTATGATTCCACTTTCAACATCCTCTGGAATCCTGGGGTTTGCAGTTTTGGGAGGGGCAGCTGGCCCCTCCTGAAACTGCAAACCCCAGGATTCCAAAGGATGTTGAAAGTGGAATCGTAGCGCTATAATAGGCTAGTGCGGCAATGGTCTTAGATTAACGCATCCTGGGTTTGCATCTGTAAAATGTTGAAGGGTATGAGTATAACAGATGCTTCACCTCTGGAATTTAACCTCAAGCCCATCCTCTGCCAGTATCTCGCCTGTTGTTCAGGACTTGCTTGAGAAAGAACCCTCCCCAACTGTTATCAGCGGACTTCTTGGTAAGGCGTGGTAGGTTGCGACTGGACAAGTTACCATACGGTTCCAAATCTGTGCCATTTCCGCACTAGACTGTTATAGTGTTATTATTCCACTTTCAACCTCCTATGGAATCCTGGGCTTTGCAGTTTAGGGAGGGGCGTTTAGACTTCTCAGCCAGAGAGCTCTTTGGCCTTAGGAAACTGCAAACCTCAGAATTCCACAGAAGGTTGAAAGTGGAATAATAGCACTATGGCAGTCTAGTGTGGAAATGGCCCTGGAGTGATTATAGTGACCTCTCCTCCCTTTTGGGTAGCACATTTGCATCCCTTCCAAATCTTGCCTGTGCTTGGACCAGCCCTGGGCACACTAGAGGGCCCGTAGAGGATTGCAGACCCGCCTTTGCATGCTCCGTCCACTCTGGCTCTCTCCTCCTCCAGTAGCTATCTCTCTTATTTTCTCTGCCTGCAGACATAAAGAGCCTCTAATAAGCTGGGCCACCTTTGGGATTGCTGGCATGCATTGTATTCTCCTGCTATTCAAATAGAGGGAGAGGAAAGAAATCAAATTTAATTCCCTGTTCCACTCAGAGGGGAGATGTTAAAATGAAATTAACGAGCGCGGCAGCAAGCTGCTGAACAATCAAGCTGTTCTCGTCTTCTTTCCTTTCCTTTCTTTCTTTTTTAGAAAAAAATTTAAATCTTTGGAGAGGCTCTGCATTTTCCAACAAGTCAGAGGAGCCACCTTCCTCACACGCTTCTTTTTAAAGAATATAATATAAGAATGGCACCTCTTCTAGCCACGGTCTGGATGTCTTTGATTAAAAATATCACTTTAAAGGGAAGGGGTGAAGGGTGGGGAGGGGAAAGAAAGGGGAGGGTGGGGGATCTGTGTGAATAAATGACTCTCCAAGTTGACAGCAAAGTCAGGAAGCCAGCTATTTAGCTAAAGCCCTGTGATATGTACGCAGGGAGTGTTATCTCAACTGCTAGGATGACTATAAAATATCTTAACAGTTTTGGCTGCATGGCTGGAGGTGCAAGGGGGGGTCTCCTCCCCGACTCTCTAGCACGGCTCAAGCTGGCCAGGCCTGTGAAAGGCGGCTCTGTGCCTGGAAGCCGAGGGGTCGCCTGAGAAGCTCTTGATTGTTTTTAAATTCTGTTTTTACAAGGAGTGGGAGATTTATAGGCTCTTGAGGGGAAGAAAATGATGTAACCTGAGTAAATCAACAGGCCATTTATTCCTGGCCCTGTTTCCTCTCTGTCACTAAGTTCTCGAATTAGCTCTCAGTACTCTGTCTTTCAAAATGCAGAGACACAGACACATCCCGGGGCAGAGATAATTAAGGGCATGGCTTCCCCCTCGACAATCCCCCACCAGCAAGGACCTGAATAAACCCCCACAAAATGTGCATGTGTGTGCGTGTGCCTTCACGTTGACTGTCAACTTAAGGCAACCCCAAGGTTTCCTTGGCAAGGAGTCCTGAAAGATGACCTCCCTAGGTCCCTCCTCCAAAATATAGCCTACAGCACCAGCTATTTGTTGGTGGCCTCCCATCCAAGTCCCAGCCAGAGCTGACCCTGTTCAGCTTCCAAGGTCAGATGGGGTCTGGTGACTTTAGGGCCAAGCTTTCCAAACTTTTCATGTTGGTGACACACCTTTTTAGACATGCATCATTTTGCGATACAGTAATTCAGTTTTACTAGCAAACCGGAGGTTAAGCTAACCCTTTATAAGAGATGCAGAAACAGACATAAATTGCAATAACGAAACATGTACGGGGACACAACATATCTCATGAAAATCTTCCATATCTTCTTAAAATATATATGATTTGTAAATAATAACCTACATTTCCAAGATTGTAGGCGACACACCTACACACTTCAGGCAACACACTAAAGTGTCACGGCACACCATTTGGAAATCATAGAATCATAGAATCATAGAAATGTAGAGTTGGAAGAGACCCCAGGGGCCATCCGGTCCAACCCCCTGCCATGCAGGAACACCCTCAAATCAATCCGGACAGATGGCCATCCAGCCTCTGCTTAAAAACCTCCAAGGAAGGAGACTTCACCACACTCCATGGAGGCAGCAGATTCCACTGCCAGACAACCCTGACTGTCAGAAAGTTCTTCCTGAGGTTCAGGTGGAATCTCCTTTCCTGCAGCTTGAATCCATTGCTCCTTGTCCTGGTCTCTGGAGCAGCAGAAAACAAGCCCCCTCCTTCCTCTACGTGGTATCCCTTCAAATATTTAAACATGGCTATCATTTCCCCTCTCAACCTTCTCTTCTGCAGACTAAACATACCCAGCTCTCTCAGTCTATCCCCATAGGGCATGGCTTCCAGGCCTCTCACCATTTTGGTCGCCCTCCTCTGGACTTGCTCTAGCTTGTCAATATCCTTCTTGAATTGGGGTGCCCAGAACTGGACACAGTATTCAAGATGGGGTCTCACCAAAGCAGAGTAGAGTGGTACCAGTACCTCCCCCGATCTAGACACCATACTCCTATTGATGCAGCCAAGAATTGCATTGGCTTTCTTGGCTGCCGCATCACACTGCTGACTCATGGAAAGCCCTGCTTTAGGGTATTTGGGCCTCCTTTCCTGTAGACAAAGGGAAAAGCAAATGGCTGCAGCCTCTCCTAGCTTGTGTGCTCCTCCTGGTTAATATTTTTTGTCATCTTGACCACACTCTGAAGTTGCTCAGTGACCCGAGCACTTGTTTTCATCTGTGAGATGCTGGGAGGTACAGAAATATTAATAGAACCATAGTTTCAAAGTTAAGGGATGAGATATTCTCAGCCATTTTCTCCAGCAAAATTGTTAAAATCTTTACCTCCCATCCTATATCTGCCTACCCTCCAACTGTCCCAATCTGGCAGGGACAGGCCCAGATAATCATAATCATAAGAATAAATTAAATAATAATATTCATCATCATCATCATCGTCATCATCATCGTCACTATCTCTGTACAATCAGGACAGATTGACTTCCAAAATTACTAGGGTGCATTTTTTAAAAAAAAAATAGTGCATGCATTCTTCGCTGTTTTCATTTTTAACATCTTGTGCTTATACACTAAGGAAATACAATAATTTCCAAGACATGGTGTGCTTTGCCTTGCAACACGTTTTGGGAGATGAAAAAAAAGGGTGATTTCAGCAGGATTTGCAGAACTAGTGCAATTCTTTCCCAACCTTACTAAGGCTTGGCAAATGCCCAGGGATGCCCAGTGTTAATGCCACACCTGCATTTGTGAATACATATTCTGTGTGTGTGTGAGAGAGAGAGAGAGAGAGAGAGAGATGCAAGTTTGGAAGGGCAGCAATCTTTTCTTTTTTCCTGCCAGGTTTTGAAAAACATAACCTGTCACTTCATTTGCGTCCTTACCCCTCTGGCTTTCCCTCTCTGCTTTTCAGCTCTACAAACAGCCTGAGCCAATTCTGATATCTTCTGGATTTCTTCCTGCAGCATTTTTTTTTTTTTTAGGAGGGGGAAGAACCTTCTCAGGGCAGCAAATTAGAAGAACATTTTAACTTTTGCCCTCTCCAAACCGCAGGCCTTGTTGTTGGCATTGAACCTGCCGCTGAAACCTCCTCTCCAGAGGGAGAGATTTTTATAAACATAATTTAGTCTGAAAACCCACTGTAAATAGAATTCCTTCTGCAGCATTTTTTTTTTCCGTCCAAAAGCAATAGGTAAAACAACAGCACCCCTCTTTCTGGATTTCTTGCTGACATACTGCAGCCGCTGTGTCAAATAGCCGGATGCAGCAAATGAGACATTTTTAAACCTTTCAAGGAGTTTGACACGCTGACCTCTCACCTCCTGATATTGATATAAAGATTGGACGGTTAACTGTTTATCTCAGGAAGGTCAGGGGTGGTAGGGAAATAACCCACTTTGACATTTATCTTAATTCCAGTGAAATTGTGAGCAATTAAGAAGTTTTGGCAATCATCCTTCCAATTTAATTTTTTTTAAAAAAATATGTATCATATATAGAAGTAAGGGGGGAATAAAAGGGGTGGCAAAGCTGTTATAATTCCAGACAGGAGTCCTGTAAGGGATCTGTCTAAGCACGTGGGGGGCTGGAACCAGGGATGGGAATATGTAGTACCTAAGCCTTACCTTCCTATGTCCCTGACTTCTTGGGTATAGTACAGTGGCCCATCCAACTTCACGAGAGTTTGGGGTGCAGAACCTTCATGAAAGTGGAAAATCACAGAATCATAGAAATCTAGAGTTGGAAGAGACCCCAGGGGCCATCCAGTCCAACCCCCTGCCATGCAGGAACACCCTCAAAGTAATCCCGACAGTTGGCCATCCAGCCTCGGCTTAAAAACCTCCAAGGAAGGAGACTCCACAACACTCCATTGAGGCAGCAGATTCCACTGCTGGACAGCCCTGACCGTCAGGAAGTTCTTCCTGAGGTTCAGGTGGAATCTCCTTTCCTGCAGCTTGAATCCATTGCTCCTTGTCCTGGTCTCTGGAGCAGCAGAAAACAAGCCCTCTCCTTCCTCTATGTGGCATCCCTTCAAATATTTAAACATGGCTATCATGTCCCCTCTTAACCTTCTCTTCTGCAGACTAAGCATCCCCAGCTCTCTAAGTCTATTTTCATAGGGCATGGCTTCCAGGCCTCTCACCATTTTGGTCGCCCTCCTCTGGACTTGCTCCAGCTTGTCAATATCCTTCTTGAATTGGGGTGCCCAGAACTGGACACAGTATTCAAGATGAGGTCTAACCAGAGCAGAGTAGAGTGGTACCAGTACCTCCCTCGATCTAGACACCAGACTCCTATTGATGCAGCCAAGAATTGCATTGAGACTCATCAATAACTCCCTTCCTGTGATCCCCTTCCCGTTCTCTACCAGGGTTCCCCTCTCCTATTCCCTTTTGCCTGGTTTGGGAGCCTTCTTCTCTGCACTGAGGATGGGAGTGGGGAGCTCTGGAGGGCAGAAGCAAAGTGCACCTACTTCTCCCCTCATTCTTTTACCTTTTGCCTCAGCACAAGTTCTCAGTGCTGGGGCCAGAGGCAAAGGAATGGGGATGGGAAACGCTGAGGATCACATGGAAAGTGCATGCCTTCCTACCCACCCCCCATTCCCTCGTCTTTTGCCCGGGTGCACTTTCTCTGTGCCGGCAAAATGCAATGGAATGGGAGGAGGAGTGTGGGTGGAGGGAAGCATGGGCAGCTTGCAAATAATCAAACTCACAAAGGTCAAACCTCCAAACGTGGAGGGAGGACTGTACACATTTACACCTTGAGCATCAGGGTCCTAAGACAGTTCCATAGCTGTATTTGGCTGATCAAAGTTACAAGCCTGCCATGAACGGGAACCCATCCTTCTCAGGCTTCCTGGTCATGGGAGCTTTGTATCCACATTCAGCTGAATGCCGTTGCAAAGCGGGAGGAGGAGGAAGAAACTGGGGCATTGTGTAAGCAGTTGAAAAAACAGGGGAACAAGTCAGAGCAGCTGGAGAGCATGCTAGTGCTGAATGCACAAGAAGTCCTAAACTTCCAGCTGGGATGAAGCTTGCATACATGCTTGTGTCCTTCCCTTTGATTTTAGTCATCACCACTGTTCGCCTGAACAAGGGTTAAAATAGGAGAGACTCAGGTTCAAATTCAAGCTACACAACATCATCATAGTTGGGCTTGTGAGCTTGTGAGCATAACAAGGGCAAGCTTTGAATTCCTGGCTTCCCAACATCCAACTCAGTTCCTTAACTTCTGCACTGTGCCAGATAGAAGAGCAACTGGTCCTTTCCGGTTTAGGTTTAGTACTAGGAAGCAATGTATTCAGGCCATACCTTTAGGCACATTAATGTGGGTGTTAAAATAATATGATTCCCCATTTACTCAGGTTAATCCCAAAATTCCCAGAGGTCCACAAAGCACACTATGGTTTGGTATGGAATAGGGATCCGGTCACTAGGAGACAGCCAGCATTGTGTAGTGGTTTGAGCATTTGACTATGACTGTGGAGAGGGTGGTTTGATTCCCCGCTTGGCCATGAAAACCCACTGGGAGACCTTGGGTACATCACACATTTTCGGCCCCAGAAAACCCCATAAAAAAACCCCTTTGGGTAAATTGTAAATGATTTGAAGACACACAACAACAGCAAAACCAACAACAACATTGGCTGAAGGATGAGGGTAAAGCGTGCAAGGTCTAGAAGGGATGAAGCAGAGCTTGGGCAATTCCCTTTAAAAAGTAACTAGCTAGTGTTATAGTTTCAATGCCCCAAAACTAATTGATCACAATTGGGCCATTCCCTTTAAAAAGTAACCAGCTAATGTTATTGTTTCAATGCTCCCCGAGAATGCGCTCCCCAATTATCCTGTCACAAGGAGGATTTTAGAATATGAATAAAATTATTCTGATTAAATATTTTGCACCGTTTACGATGCTATTAAATACTTGCCAATGTGATAATTTCACTTTTTCTAACCTTCAGCATTTTAATTTCGACCACCACCACCATCATCAGCAGCTCAAGTTCTTTCAAATTCACCTTATGAAGAATTTTGCATATTTTGGCCAGTTCTTATCAAGCAAACCAACCATATCAAGTTCCAACTAGGGGTCTGCATGGTCCACAAGATTAGGCACCTGCATGGCAGAGGCCATTTCCGCACTACGCTGTTATAGTGCGATTATTCCACTTTCAACACCCTATGGAATCCTGGGGTTTGCAATTTCGGGAGGGGAAACTGCAAACCCCAGGATTCCATAGGATGTTGAAAGTGGAATAATCTCACTGTAAGAGTGTAGTGCAGAAATGGCCAGAGAGTTGGACTCAATGGCCATTGTGGTCTCTTTCAACTCTATGGTTCTATGAGTTTAAGATGGAACCAGAGGTTTGCTGGGTGAGGCAGAGCTCAATGGAAAGATTCAACCCTCCAGGTGGAGGACTTTGAATGCTTAGTTCTTGAAAGTCTAGGTCTGAATCACTGCATATTCAACTGTGCTTGAAATGCTTAGCTAAACTTTCTTTCTCCTACCTAACAAGTAATAGTAACCTGTCAAGCAGTCACTCCCCAGGCTGGCAATAGCAATAATGATTTGGCCCACGCGAATGGGTGGAAATGAGGACCATGCTTCGGATTTGGAATGATCTAAATTCCCAAGCCAGATTTGGTGGATTCAGACAAAGTCAGGAAGCATCCAAAGTTTTCAACCAGAATGTATCTCAGTCTGAACGCCTCCGAAAATATGTTAGCAGTTTGGAGCAGGAGGGTTACAGTGAGGCAGACAGCCTGTCTCCAGAGTTGATACTTTTCTTCCCAAGGTCTCCATATTAGGAATCAGTGCTTCACCCTCATTATCTGCTCCTGTCATATTGCATTTTCATGGACTTTGGTGCCAACTTGCCAGGGAACAACCAAACAGAAAGGCTATAATTATTTTTCACTCACTTCTTCACTCCTGCATTTACCTTTCAAAGCATGGCAGGCTTCATGCATGAAACACCCATGCTTTTGTAACTTGGGTTCCTTTGTTTGTCGTCTGTAAAACACCTAACCCCAAGGAAAGTTTCTTGGTTTGTCGTCTTCAAAACAACCCCAGGAAACGACAGAGATAAATGTGTTCTTTTTTGGAGAACATTAAAATGTAAAGACTACAGTTACCTAAATGTCTCTGTATGTATTCTTGGCAGGTTCAATCATAGAATCAAAGAGTTGGAAGAGACCCCAGGGGCCATCCAGTCCAACCCCCTTCTGCCATGCAGGAACATCCATCAAAGCACTCCCATCCAGCCTCTGCTGAAAAACCTCCAAAGAAGGAGACTCCACCACACTCCAGTGAGGCAGCAGTTTCCACTGCTGGACAGCTCTGACCGTCAGGAAGTTCTTCCTGAGGTTCAGGTGGAATTTCTTTTCCCATACTTTGAATCCATTGCTCCTTGTCCTAGACTCTGGAGCAGCAGAAAACAAGCCTGTTCCCTCCTTGACATGACATCGCTTCAAATATTTAAACATGGTTGTTACTTCACATCTTTAACCTGCTCTTCATCAGGCTAAACATACCTAGCTCCCTAAGCTTCTCCTCACCAGGCATGGTTTCCAGATCCTTCACCATTTTGCTTGCCCTCTTCTGGACATGTCCCAGTTTGTCAATATCCTTCCTGAACTGTGGTGCCCAGAACTGCACACAGTATCCCAGATAAGGTTTAACTGAAGCAGAACAGAGTGGTATTGTTATTTTCCTTGATCTCAACACTATACTCTTATTGATGCAACCTAGAATCACATTGGCCTTTTTTAGCTGCCACACTGTTGACTCATATCCAGCTTAACTATTTATGACTCAAGTTCAGCTGTCCTGTTTATGAAGAGATTTGTGATCCATCGTGAATACTGTGTCCATTTGTGGGCATCGCAGTTCAAGAAGCATATTGACAAGCTGGAATGTGTCAACCAAGGACAACCAAGATGATCAGGAAAGGTCTGGAAACCAAACCTTATGAGGAAGACACTTAGGGAGCTGGGTTTATTTAGCCTGGAGAAGAGAAGACTGACACCATTTCTGCACTAGACAGTTATAGCGCTATGATTCCACTTTCAACATCCTATGGAATCCTGGGGTTTGCAGTTTTGGGAGGAGTCGGCCGAATCATAGCGCTATAACTGCCTAGTGTGGAAATTCTGTGAGATGGGACGTGATGGTCATCTTGAAAATACCCGAAGGGATGTAGAAAACAGAGAGAGCTTTTATTCTCCAGCTGCAGATCTAGAACATGAACAAATGGATGCAGAAGAGATTCCACTGTCCTTTTTTAGAGAACTTTAAAGAAAGGAGGAAGGAGAGGGCTTGTTTTCTGCTGCTCCAGAGACCAGGACAAGGAGCAATGGATTCAAGCTGCAGGAAAGGAGATTCCATCTGAACCTCAGGAAGAACTTCCTGACAGTCAGGGCTGTCTGGCAGTGGAATCTGCTGCCTCGGAGTGTAGTGGAGTCTCCTTCCTTGGAGGTTTTTAAGCAGAGGCTTGATGGCCATCTGTCGGGAGTGCTTTGAGGGTGTTCCTGCATGGCAGGGGGTTGGACTGGATGGCCCCTGTGGTCTCTTCCAACTCTAGATTTCTATGATTCTATGAAAAGTTAGATGGGAATCTTTCAGGAGTGTTTTAGCTGTGTATTCCTGCATGGTAGAGGGTTGGACTAGATGGCCCTTTGGATCCCTAATAATTCTAAAATCATGTTACTTTATTATCTTCTGCTTATATATTTAAAAACCAGCTGAACAAAATTCTCATCCGCCCCGTAGTAGCCACTGCCTACTCGGCAAGATCTTGAGAACCACCCAAACGTTCAAGAAGCAAACTTTTCTGGATCATTATCCGCCACTAATTTCTTCCAAGCATATTTCCATATTCCGCTCAGACTGCAAAGTAGTTTTTTTCAAAAAAGTGATTTTGGTAAAGTGCCCTACTCATAAGTTTTCTTCAATGTGTAGAGTCATCACTATCACCACCAATCCCCAAAATTCCGCCATCCAATAAAAAGAAAAGCAAAACAAAAAAAAACCACAAAAAATTAACCTTAGATTTTTTTTTTAAAAAAAAAAAAGGAAAAAAAGAAAGAAAAAACAGCCAAGGGTATAATTTTCTTCAATCAACTGCAGCTCATGACTGCAATTACCCCAAATCTTTCCAAACCTTGCTGTGAGATGCAAGGGACAGGTCTTGGAACCTCGGTGGGTGGCACTCTTTTCATCTGGATTCTCATACTGTTCTTTATTGTACAGTTTCAAATTAGTGCTAGCAGCAATGAGCAAATTTGATAATTCCATCCCAAATTAGTTAATGTAATGAGGCCAGGAGCCACTAACTCAGATTGCAAGTTGAAAATGCACCTTACCATAGTAAAGAGACAAAGTTAACCGGCCAGTTCTTGTACGACTAGAAAAGGTGCGTGGTTGTGTGTGCTTGTTTTAAAATCTCACCTCTTTTTTTTTTAATGCCAGGAGGATTAAATTTCCCCATCTTTTCCCTGTGCATATGAATGTGATTTGGGGGGTTGTTTTTTTTTTTTGTTTTGTTTTTAACGCCCACGAGGGCCAGTTCTAATGGCAACAATGGATGCAATCTATCAAGTACAGCTTCTTTTTTATTTCAATGCAAAGTTGCGTGGGAATAGCCCTTGATGGAATACACTGAATACTCGCGAGCCATTGGCAACCTTGCATGAATTTTTGTCTGTGCAGTGCCAACTGAAGATAGGATGTGAGGTGAGTAGGAATCAGGCAGCTGGCAATATGCAGTGAAATTCTGGAAGCAGGCAGGACTTAGGAAAGTTACTTTTTATACTTCTGCTCCCAGAATTCTCCAAACCCTGTGCAGCTACTGAAAAAAAGTCGTGGGAACTGTAGTCCAAAAAAGCCATTCTTCCAAGTTCTTGAGAGCAAGTTGTATTGCACGTTCACACACACACACAGATATTTTGAACCATAGCAAAGGCTTCCTTAAATAATATAAGGACAAAAGCTGCCTTTCACTGAGTTGCTCCATCTAGCTCAGTATCGTACACTGAAAAGAAGTGCCACTCCAAGGTTGCAGACAGTTCTGTACTCTAGTCTTTTTTTTGTACACATTTCTTTTTTTTTGCACAAGTGCCCCTTGAGCATCGTTTGAATGGGAGTGTCGGTCCATATGATGCACTCCCACTCATGCGATGCTCAGGAGGCTAAAGTGGGGCGTGCGCGCATTTTCTTATTTTCGGCTCTAAGCCGAAAATACTGCACGGTCGCACAACCTCGTGGTGCCCTCGCACATTTACCTGCATGTGGTGTGTCGGCGAGCCAGGGCAGTCGCGCTTCCTTCCCCTAGGGCAGCCTACAGCTCCCAGACTGCGCCGCAAAAGGAAGGGGAGGGGCGCTAGGATGATCGTCGCGCAACCAGCAAGCCGATGCGGGAGGCAGAAGGGCTGCCGTGAGCGGCTCATGCAAATGGCTGCTCGCGTGAGCGCTGCTCCCCACTGCCGCAACGAAGGTTAAGGTGCGAAAAGGACCTAGGTCAAGGTGAACAACCATATGAAAATTGTATGTTCTACCAGAGAGTTTTGATCTTTTAGATGGGCAATGTGATTCAACTTCAAGAACATGCTGGCTTGGAAGAGGTTAGGATCAGGCAAAAGCATTGTGTGCCTCTTCTGTTGACTGATCTGCCGACAAGGCAGTCCGCCAGCAGAGCAGCTCTGCTGGCTAAGATTTGCTGGAAAATCAAAAAATAAAAAGAGAAAGAAAGGAGAGGAGAAAGGGGCAGGAGGACAGAAGACTCAGTAATATCTGATCTAACCCTTTTCTACTCCAGAGTGCAGCCAAAATGCCAGCACAAATTTAGGCCAGTGTGAGGGTAGCCCGAATTCTCAATGCCCCTTGACTGGGAAGGGTCTGTCTTTAGCACAGTCTCAGCTGACTTTGTCAGCCTAGCTGGGCCCTGCCATCTCATCCAGTTAGGGTTGTGCTTGCAAGCACAACAGGTGGTAGGGTAACTACTATCTCATTGATGGAGTGGGGACTGGTAGGTTGAAACATATGATGCTGGAGACCCTCTAGTGTATATATGTAGAACTCAACCAGTTTATATGTTCAAGGGGGTGTACTATGGAACCTCAAGATGAAGGTATTACAGTAATCCCTCCTTCCATGATTTCAGTTACCCACAAAAAAGTATTAACTGGATAATCCATGTCCAGGTGATGAGACCCACACAGTCTGCTCTGAGTCCTTCACCTGCCCGCCTGCCCACCCCACACTTTAACCTCTCCTCTGCCAACACTGCCACATGAAATAATCCAGCATCACCAGTCACTGCTACCAGAGAGTATGAAGCCTCTCTGTGGTCCCTGAAAAGCTAGAGGGTTACTTCCATGTGAGAAATAGCTGAAAAGACTCATAAAACAATTTAGCACAGGATCAGCTGAAGCCTTAATGTTTATTTTAAAGTACGTTTCTGCAGAAGTGGGTGCTCCCCAGAGAGAAGGTCACACCACTGTATTGAATACCTCATATTCTATCTCCTGTCCTCGTCACAGGTTTTCCCTTCCCTGGGATCCCGTTGGATATGACCCCAAAGATTACAGCCTATCAGGATCGCCTAAGTTACATTTCCCCTTCCCCATATTTACAGTAGGAGTGATCACGCACTAATCACGCATTTCCCTTGTGTATCCTTAATTCTCATTAGCAGTTTCAAAATGCCCCTTGGTGTAATCACCCTAACAGTTTCCAACCACCCCTACTTCTAAACAATGCCAACCTTTTTTCTTATATTCCTTATCAACAAGTTTACTCCTTACATTCCATTGATACTAGAGCCATTTCTAGCTTTTGCAAAATATGAAGCCTCTCTGTTCTCCCTGAGAAGCTAGAGGGTTCAGTGTTATCCCCAGTTTAAGGTATCTGCAGAGAGATTCCGCAACCCTTGGGATGTATCCCCTGTGGGTGGGGTTTGCAGTTTAGGGAGGGGCCTTTAGAATTCTCAGCCAGGGAGCTCTTTGGCCTCAGCAAACTACAAACCCCAGAATTCCACAGGAGGTTGAAAGTGGTATGATAGCATTGTAACAGTGTAGTGCAGAAATGGCCTCTGTGCATTGGTGTACAGACATCTGAAGTATTGCTTCTTGTCATATTTTATTCTACTGTGAGTTTTACTGTGGCTCCCATGCTCTCCCCCAGCTTCTCCCCTAGAATGCACATTTAAAAATCCCCCATGATAAGTGACGACTTGCCAGGTTTCCTGGCTGGTCATAGCTAGAGCTGACCCATTCAATCGATGGGCTTTACGTACCTGCAAACGTATCATTTATTGGGTGGGACCAGTCTAGTTAATACTAACATTTGGACTTAGGCCTGTACATTTGAGACCCTCCAAACTAAGATGCATGTGGCCAAGGAATATCAGAATGTGGTCAAGAGGGCAGAAATTCCTGATGAGGAAGAGCTCAACAGCCAGAAGAAGCTGTAGCAATTTATTTTTGTCTAAATGTACTGGAAGGAGAAGGAAACTGAGACATTTTAAAAGCAGTTGAGCAGAATGCTAGAGGATTAATCAGAACTATCGCTGCCAAATTGGGAGAGTTGGAGGATATGAGGTTTAGACCATTTCCGCACGAGACTATTATAGTGCTATGATTCCACTTTCAACAGCTGGCCCCACCCGAAACTGCAAACCCCAGGATTCCATAGGATGTTGAAAGTGGAATCATAGCGCTATAACAGTCTCGTGCGGAAATGGCCTTAGATTTTTTTCCCCCTAAGAAGCCAACAAAAACCCAAGAACAGTCATGAAGCAGATTGTTCGAAGGAAAAAAATATGGCGAAAGTAAATCAAAAGTACGATGCTTTTGCAAGCACATGCATATTGAGAGGGTTTGTTTCACCCTTCCCCTCTCCTGATCCCATTATTTTCGCTGTATGGTTTAAACATGCTTAAGGAGATAAAATACCTTTAGCAGCTTTGGCCCATATTTCAGAACACAGCGTTGCCAGTACTAAACACAGAGAGAGAGAGTTGAAAGGGAAACAAAGGGGTAGGTAAAGAAAGGACCCTATTACAGCTAGTACTTGCTAAGCACGGTCCATCCTTTCTTGGGAACGAGAATGCTATCAGTAATATATGAATGCCAGGCGGTTTGCTTCAAATTCTGGGAAGCTGTGAAGTTAAGATGGAGCGAAGGATTGGAGAGAGGATTTCAAAAGCGCCAGTGTTGTGCTGAACTCTCTACTTTAATCAGAGCTGAAAGGCCTCCGGCCCGGAGCCGAGTGACAGATGATTCTCTCCTGAAATGTTTTCAAATGGAACAGAAGACGCTGTTTATCTGTGTGGTCCCCAATAGAAGCCTTCAGCTCCTCGCTGACTGAAAGTCAGGTCTTGTTCTCCCATCTGATGGATGAATTGAATCTGGAAGTTTGATCCTGTCCCTCGAGATGTCATTTAAATCCACAGATACGTCCAACAAGCTCAGGGACGCATCAGTCCCTTGGCTCATCTCTCCCTCTCCCACCCCCACACCAAGGCCCTGTTTCCTTCATTCCTTGCACGATTCTCGCTCTTCAGTCCTCCTGCCTGCCCTTTCCTCTTTAAAAAAATTAGGTTTGTGTGCTTACACCAAGGGCTCATTAAACTTTCAGGCAGCACAACTGCAATCCAGTGCCATTAAATGGGCACAGAATGAGGAGCACAACAGAGTGGGTTGGAACAGAAATCAGAATTGGACTTTTGATCGGTATGAATTTGAACTCAGTCAGAATAACAAAGAACAGCTAACTCATTAAACTTTGCTCAGTGATTTGATGATACATCAGTATCGATTGCCCTGGCATCAGCAGGCGACATCCTGGGAAAACTGCAGGGTCTCAAAATAACCCCTTTGCTGGTATTACCCCTGTTATCTGCAATGCAAAGCTTAGAGGAATGATTTGGTGGACTACAGCCCCAAGAATACCTAGCCTAGAGAGATTCTATGAGCGGTACTCCAAAAATATAAATATTCCAGGATCTGCTATTGATGTATTGATGTATTGATGTATTAATATATGGTGGCGCAGTGGTTAAATGCCAGTACTGCAAGCCACAAGGTTGTGAGTTCGATCCTGCCCGGCTCCAAGGTTGACTCAGCCTTCCATCCTTTCGCAGGTTGGTAAAATGAGTACCCAGCTTGTTGGGGGCATGTATAGAAATGTTTCAAAATACATGCTATTTGTAAGTTGTTCGCCGCCTTGATCCATATGGAGAGGCGGGATACAAATAAATAAATAAATAAGAATCATAGAATCATAGAATCATAGAAATGTAGAGTTGGAAGAGACCACACGGGCCATCCAGTCCAACTCCCTGTCATGCAGGAACACCCTCAAAGCACTCCCGACAGATGGTCATCAAGCCTCTGCTTAAAAACCTCCAAGGTAGGAGACTCCACTACTCTCCGAGGCAGCAGATTCCACTGCCGGACAGCCCTGACTGTCAGGAAGTTCTTCCTGAGGTTCAGGTGGAATCTCCTTTCCTGCAGCTTGAATCCATTGCTCCTTGTCCTGGTTTCTGGAGCAGCAGAAAACAAGCCCCCTCCTTCCTCTACGTGGCATCCCTTCAAATATTTAAACATGGCTATCATGTCCCCTCTTAACCTCCTTTTCTGCAGACTAAACATACCCAGCTCTCTCAGTCTATCCTCATAGGGCATGTTTTCCAGGCCTCTCACCATTTTGGTCACCCTCCTCTGGACTTGCTCCAGCTTGTCAATATCCTTCTTGAATTGGGGTGCCCAGAACTGGACACAGTATTCAAGATGGGGTCTAACCAAAGCAGAGTAGAGTGGTACCAGTACCTCCCTCGATCTAGACACCATACTCCTGTTGATGCAGCCGAGAATTGCATTGGCTTTCTTGGCTGCCGCATCACACTGCTGACTCATGTTCAGCTTGTGGTCTATGAAGACTCCTAGATCCCTTTCACATGTACTGCTATCCAGCCACGTGTCCCCCATCCTATATTTCTGTATTCCATTATTTCTGCCTAAGTGTAGGACCTTACATTTCTCTCTGTTGAATTTCATTTTGTTCGCCCTGGCCCAGCTCTCCAATCTATCCAGGTCATTTTGAATTTTGATCCTGTCCTCTGGCATATTAGCAACCCCTCCCAATTTGGTGTCATCTGCAAATTTGATGAGCATGCCCTCTATTCCTTCATCTAAGTCATTGATAAAAATATTGAAATATATTGATAAGAATATTGATATATTGGTGTCTGGGTCAAGGAGAGCTGCACTGAGATTTCCTAACAGGTGTAGCAAAAGGAAGAAGAAAGAAAGGGTAAGGTCTTTCAGTGGAGAGATTGGTGAAATGCTATAACAGGGGACAGAGAAAAGGCAGAACTACTGAACACCTTATCTGCCTTGATCTTCTCCCAAAAGGAAAGCAATGCTCTACCGGGGTGGAAATGGAGCAAACGGCATCACAGTTTCTGGAACGTGCCCAAAACAGGGTGACCAAAATGGTTGGAAGGCCTGGAAACCAGGCCCTTAGGGAGCCTGGCATGTTTAGCCTAGAGAAGAGAAGGTTAAGAGGTGACATGATAGCTATGTTGAAATATTTGAAGGGATGTTTTGTTGAAGATCGAGCAAGCTTGTTTTCTGCTGCTCCAAAGACTAGGACACAGAGCAATGGATTCAAACTTCAGGAAAAGAGATTCCATCCAAACATTAGGAAGAACTTTCTGACAATAAGAGTCGTTTGACAGTGGAATATGCCGCCTTGAACTGTGGTGGAGTCTCCTTCTTTGAAAACAGAGGCTGTACGGCCATCTATCAAGAATGCCATTCCTGCAAGGCAGGGGGCTGGACCCAATGGCCCTTGTGGTCTCTTCTATGATTCTATGTGAAGCAAACTTGTCATTGCAATATTTGTGTTGACAATAACTGTCTCAGCATGGTAACATGCTCACTCCCCCTGAGATCTCGCTTCCAGGGTGAGACCAAACTGCCAAATGTTTTCATCCATTCCAGTTTTTGCAATTGGCACAAAAAAATATGTTTGGCGTAACGCTCCTGTCTCCAAAGAAAACAGGGGTATTTTCCCTTCGTGAAACCAAGTTCATGTGAGTACAACACAGAGCCAGCAGGCATAATAGGACAGGCTAATTGATCACAAACTGCCAATCTAATGCTACTGCTTTTCTTACAATGCAACAATTGTGATTTTGTATTTTGAAATCACCAAGAATCACAGAACGATAGGGCTGGAAGACAATGCAAAGCCCAGCTGGCCTAACTTACAGCAGAGCTGGAACACACACCTAGAGAACTTATGCAAGATGGCCACCTAATCTCTGTTTAAAGACCTCCTAGGGCATTCTGATGCACTGCCAACCAATTCTTATTGCCACAGTTTGGGAGACTGGTGCTTAAAGCATCACCACGATCTGTAGTTCTGCCTCCGTATTCTGGGTAGGTTCTTCCCAGAGGGGGCAGCCTAGGCACTTCCTTTCATGCCTTTTGTGAGCCAAGCATAGACATGCTTTTGCAAGAATGTTCCCCACTAAATCCGTTCCGCCGCTATTTCCCTAATGTATACTCACCTTTTGGGGTAACACACACCTTATGGGGCAACATTTTCGTTAACTATCCATTGCTAAACACATTTAAATCACTTTTAAATGCATCTGGGCATGTTGTCCAAATGAGGAAGTGCACTGAAAATTTTGGAGAAGGGCGAAATCCAAAGACTAATTATGTATTCATCTATCCATCCATCCTGGGCATCTGGATCAGGTAGTTTGCAGAATTCACAAAGACTGAATTCTTTAACCATCCCCCTTTGGGAGCGCATACATTGTCCTGTAAAATTTCCCGTCAAATTTCACCAGTTATGGAGAGTTTAATTCTAGCAATTAATCTCTGTTCATGGGCTTGACAGTAGGCAAAGGCTTAGGGGCTTGCTAACGAATACCAACTATGCAAGTGCAGAATCCAGAAATGTGCCCATATTGTCTCTCAGCTTTAATTACAAACAGAGTTGAAATTACAAGGCAAAGGATTTTGATTCTCAACGGAATCTCATGTTACAAGCTGAGAATATTTTAGAATTTTTTTTTTTAAAAAAAATTGTTCTTAACCATGGCAGTACTAATTGCTCTTTGTCACATATCTTTTCCTCCAGTGGATGGAAAGCTTCTTCGTTAGTTTCTGGCTCCCAAGAAAATATTCCTTGCAAGGAGGAGGAGGTGAAACCCCACAACACAGTTTAACAATTGTGTTAATGCTGTCTTGCTGGCTATAGGAAGGAACATGCGATACGGCAGCTAAAATACCCAAAGCGATTCTAGGCTGCATCAATAGGAATATAGTGTCTATGTCAAGGTCAAGGGAAGTGACAGTACCACTCTATTCTGCTTTGGTCAGACACCACCTGGAATACTGTGTCCAGTTCTGGGCACCACAATTCAAGAACAATATTGACAGAGGAGGGCGACCAAAATGGTGAATGGCCTGGAAACCATGCCTTATAAGGAGAGGCGTAGAGAGCTGGGTATGTTTGCCTTGATGAAAAGAAGGTTAAGAGGTGACATGATAGCTATGTTTAAATATTTGAAGGGATGTCATATGGAAGATGGCGCAAGCTTGTTTTCTGCTGCTCCAGAGACTTGGACATGGAGCTATGGATTCAAACTACTGCAAAAGAGATTCCATCTAAACATTAAGAAAAACTTCCTGATGGTACAAGCAGTGGGATAGTGGGATATGCCTCCTGGGAATATGGCAGAGTCTCCTTCTTTGGAGGTTTTTAAACAGAGGTTGGATGGCCATCTGTCAGGAATGCTTTGATGGTGTCTTCCTGAAAGGCAGAATGAGGCTGGACTCAACAGACCTTGTGGTCTTTTCCAGCTCTATAATTCTATAGTCATTTCCGCACGAGGCTGTTATAATGCTATGATTCCACTTTCAACATCCTATGGAATCCTGGTGTTTGCAGTTTGAGCCCCCCCCCAAACTGCAAACCCTAGGATTCCATAGGACGTTGAAAGTGGAATCATAGCGCTCTAACGGTCTTGTGCAGAAATGGCCTATGAATCTATATGAGGAACCTCCATCCCATTTTTTTTTCTGAGATTCTCCAAGAGGATACTTTCTTCAGTGTTCCTTGGATGTTTTGCCTGAGCAGAAAATGCTGAAACTGAGGACTTAACTCTGTGCAAGATTCACACGTGAACAGAAATATTATGTTCTGTTGGGATTATAAGTAACTCTAGTAAATTGAATGCACATTGATCTGTAATAGTAAAAGAATAAGATATAGGATATTAATTACTTTTTTTCCTGTTTTTCATTACAGTTTGTGTGTGTGTGTCAAAGTAATTTTGTGTTCTATTTGGTTAGTATAGTTAGGATGTGTTTATAATAATAGATCAATCTTTCAATAATGTGTTTTGCCTTATGTCTTAGACCATTTCCGCACTACGATGTTATAATGCTATTATTCCCTTTTCAACCTCCTGTGGAATCCCTGGGTTTGCAATTGAGGGAGAGGCCTTTAGAATTCTCAGTCAAAGAACTCTTTGACCTTAGTAAACTACAAATCCCAGGATTCCACAGGTTGTTGAAAGAGCAATAATAGCACTATAACAGTGTAGTGTGGAAATGGCCTACGTCTCAGTTCAGTTCAATCTTGTAGTTTAGTCTTAATTTTCCATGTATATCGTTTAGGTATAGCTTGTTCCTTTTTCTTCTGTTCTTTTGCCTCTTGTTGTGAATCACCTTATTTGCACGCTTGTATTAAAATTAATAAACATGAAGGACATAAAAGACCTATGCAGAATGTGCTATTTTTCTGTGCAAAATTTGAGCAGGGAAAGTCCTGAATCATTAATAGGCTTCAAAACCTGTTGTTTTTGAAAAATTAATTGCAGAGGGAAGAAAAATGCTAAAACTGCTTTTTGAGAAGAAAGTAATGATGGATTTACTCCTACTAGAGGAAAAAGTCAAAGGCCCCTGATTAACTGGGTGCTCTTCTCCTGACTTTTAAATTGCTTAGCCTTTTATCGAATCGCTGATGGAGCCCAGAAACCTGAAGGAAGTTAAGAGGTTACCTCGGGATAAGATTTGTGCAAGCAAAAACCTAAGTTTTGATGCATGCTTTTTTTTTTCCCTTTTCTTTTGCAAATCATTGAAATGCAGCAGTTTTTATGGCCGTTCCTGGAATTTTTGGTCTGCTTTTGTTTTCATGGCAAATATTTTAAAGATGTGTTTCAGGCGGCTTTCAGCCCTCATGTTTAATGTATGGGTGTTCAGTGAGGTTTTCATAAAATTGGATCAAGTAACTGTAAAGAATTTATTGGAGCAAGATTACAATCGCGCAGTCTTCCTGAGAAAGGCAAGTTCATTCCCAGCGATCCCCCAGGGAGTTTTTCCCTGTAAGCTTCTCCTCTCTTGCAATATTATACCATGCCAGCCGACACAGGATTGTGTGTGTGCCAAACATGCAACGACAACCAGTTTGCAATAGCATTGGCTGACAAGAGTGACATGAACATTTTCCCCAATGATGCCAACGCAACCGTTTTTGTTCTTTTGGTTGTGTTCCCAAATGGAGTTTAAATGATGCCGTGCACCGTGATGTACTACTAGTCTAGCTATTACGGCTCCCTGGTTGAGGCCTGTCATGTCCTGTCTGACAGTTGCAAGCTGAGAAGGAGTTGCGGGCCTTTAAATGTGCCACATCTGGTTACCAGGACTTCGTGGGCCAATGCCAGTTCTTTGAATTCAGCCCAGAAAACAGAGGCGGCCAAGACAGCTCTTTCAGGATTGCTGAGAACTGTTCTCTCTTAGCTGACCCTGTGAGTGTTGTGGTAGCAGTGTTTTGCACAATTTGCAATGCTTACCTGCAAGGTGATAGGGATGGCACGGGAGGCTATTTAAGCCTGGTTGCCCTTCACATTGCCCTCTTTGTTCTTCTCAGCATGACCCACCCTGCTACCCACACTGCAGTGTGAGAGCCTTTCTGCACTACACTGTTATAGTGCTATTGTTCCACTTTCAGCATCCAATGGAATCCTGGGGTTTGCAGTTTAGGGAGGTGCCTTTAGAATTCTCAGCCAGGGAGCTCTTTGACCTCAGGAAACGACAAACCCCAGAATTCCCCCAAGGGTGTTGAAAGTGGAATAATAGCACTATAACAATGTAGTGCAGAAAGGCCCTGAGATTCATCTGGTTGCTTCAGGACCAGATTGTGACAGACAAGGGCTCAGAGGTCGATGAGCAATTG